>JAHZNE010006228.1:0-30299 GCA_027744055.1 Callyntrura sp. NNG-2020
GAAATAAGTATAACATTAACAGTAGCTTTTGATTAATTGAGTAATCAGTTAATAATTTTTTTGTTAGGATTGCTGGATTGACTGTGTCAAACGCCTTCCGCATGTCAATAAAGACTCGTGAATATTGCATTTCATATTTTGCATATCTCTTTGAATTTATTTTAGAGAATAACTATTTCTGAATCCGACGAGCAAAATTTCGACCATCTCCTGATTATTTTTAAAAAAGTAAGGCACTCCTAAAGGATCAATATTAAATGCTAAAATGTAAAAGAAATTAGGTAAAAATATCGCACCAATCAATCTGGCGGTATGTGGGGAACATGTCTCGTGGAGAGCAAATATGTGTTGTAAATGCACTGCTGTTCTCATATTTAATCCTAGCGACTTGAAACTTGGCGCAAAATCAAGTACAAAATTTGGAAAATAAGGTTGGTTTGGAATTTTGAAAATCTGTCAAATACTAAATTTATATGACTCTAACAATGTTGCTCCTACATATCACAGACTCTCGTTATTTAGAAGGTACGCATATATGTATTAATTTTGTGACGGTCTTAAACCTAGTATTTGGTGAAATTTCAAAGATCCAAAATTTCCAAATTTGTTGCTTGATTTTTTGCCAAGTTTGGTGAGCACCAGCGTGTATTTATTGTCCGGACATTATTATCGCCCACTATAACCGTATTGTGGGGAATTTTGTACCTACAAATTTTCGCATTTCCATATATTTTTAATCTTCTAGAGTGTCCTATTTTTTTTAAATAATCATAAGATGATCGGGCAAAACAGACGCAAATACATACTTACCTTACAAGTTACATACTTTCGAATGTATCGTTTTGCCGGATTAAGTTGACTGAGTTCTAAATTAAAACGATGAAGGTTGGATTTGCGTTGTTATACTGTGTTATTTTGCTTTTATCATTACTATACCATGATTATCATAAGGTTGTGTTTTATGTAACGAATACAAAATACACCAAGAACCTTAGAAAGCTTATCAACACTGCAAAAAATACAAAACCATAGGAAGTCAACGTTTAAAAAACGCGATGAAAAATCCTTGATCTACATTACATTTTTGTGCGACCGTGACAGCTCAGGATACTATGTTATCGCTTGACTGACAGAAAAAAAATGAATAAATAAATAATAATGATAAATTAACTTTGGACAATACGCAACCACCTTGTCAAAGTTACGATCGGCTCCTGATGCTAAAAATGACCAAATCCTATTGTCACGCCGTCCATGGTCACTTTGTTTATTGGCAGCATTATATCAGTCCGAATCCCCATGCTTATAGTCTCAAATTTAATATTGAATTTGTGTAGGGAAATAATGTTCTAAATTTAATTGATCATGTGATTAGATGTTGTGCTGCAGACTTATCTATCATATACCCTTTGTACTACCTTGGAAAACTCTATTCACTGTTTACATAACCAGTGGTACAGTTTAAGTATATACTAGCAATTAAATGCGGATCGGGCATTATGGTAAAAGGTATGTTATGTTTAGAGATTGCAAGTGGGTGTATAGTTTAAGTGCATTTTCAAACGCTCGGGAAATCCATTGATTTTTAGCTTCTTGATATGACATATAAGTAGATAGCATGCATGATAAATGGCAAATTCGGGAATATCACATTCCACAATTTTATATAAAAGGAGGGACAGTCAGAAAGAATCCTCATTAGTCTCTCATTTCGGCTAAATTAAACCAGTTTCTTGTAATACCCCGCGTATCATGAAGTTTGCTGTTGTTGCGGCTTTGGCCGTGGCTATTTGCCATGTGTCTGCCGGTTCCATTGTGTCAAACAGTATTTTGTCCCAAATTAGCAATGAAGGCACTGCCGACGTTGTGATTGTGTTGAGGGAGGAGGTTGGGCCACTCATTTCCAGCTACAGTTCCAGACGTTTCGCCAACTCCGCCGCGAAGACCACCAGCCTGGTTCAGTCTCTCAAGGCATTCACCAAGGCAAAGCAGGCCCCAATTCTGAACTTCCTTCAAAAGAGCAGAACCGTTGGCGTCAAGTCCTTCTGGATTACCAACCGTATCTTTGTTCCAAAGATTACCCTCAAAACACTTGATAACCTTCAAGCTTTTTATGCTGCCGATATTGCTGAAATCCGTGAGCCAATCGTTGCCCACATTGATTACACCCTTAACAGCGTTGATAACAAGCCACAGGAGCTTGAATGGTAAGATTTCAGAATTTTACCGTACCAAGATGTGCAATTTTTAAGTAAATTTCAAACACTTGACCTTTGCACTCTTAAAAATTTAAAGGGGAGTTGAAAACATTAACGCTCCAAGTGTCTGGACCGATGGGGCCGAAGGTGAAGGTATTGTCGTTTCCCACATTGACACTGGTGTCAGATACACTCACGAATCTTTAACTGGTGCCCTCCGCTCCAGCCACGCCTGGCTTGACCCCTACGTAAGTTACATTAAAAAATTTAGTTCATCATTTCCTAATTTTGTTTCAAACTTTTCAAAATTTGATTATTGGAATGCGCATAGAACAATGCCCAAACCCCCGATGACCAAAACGGTCATGGTACCCACACAATGGCAACAATCGTTGGACGAGGTGGAACAGGTGTTGCTCCCAAGGCACAGTTCATCTCCTGCAGAGGTTGCGGTACGGAATCTTGCACTGAAGCTGCCCTTCTTGCCTGTGGTCAATTCACAGCTTGCCCTACTCAACCCGATGGTAAGACAACTGAAAATGACAATGCTCAAGAAAGTACAGTGTCAATAATCGCATTGCTTTATATCGTTATTTTGAATCGGTAATTTAACGTTGTGTATAGGTTCCGATGAAGACTGTTCAATGAAGCCTGTTCTATCATCCAACTCCTGGGGAGGTGGTAATGAAAATGCTTGGTACGACGATGTTATCAACACGTAAGGCCATTTGAAAAAAATAAATAAACTGCACAACACTTAATTATGCAAAAAGCAATTTCGTTAGCTTTGACATCATAGCGTTTGACATGTATACATTTTTAATGCAGATGGAAGATGGCAGATATCGTCCCAGTTTTCGGTAAGTTCCTAGTTCAAAACGGTTTAATTAGTCGTGCGTGGTAAAAACGATTTTAATAAAAGGCACTTGTGTTTCAGCTATTGGAAACTCTGGCCCTGGATGCCGTACTGCCAACAGCCCCGGAGATCGTCCAGGAGTCCTTAGTGTTGGAGCTACCACTAGCGCTAACGCTGTTGCATCTTTCTCATCTCACGGCCCAACTCTTATCACAGCCAAAATAAAGCCTGAGGTATACACATTACAAAAGACTTCAATGGACATTTATTTGAAGTCTTCCATCAACATTTTATCTTGCTTATTTGTAGGTATCTGCCCCTGGTAATCAAGTCCGATCTGCTGGCCATAATAGCGATTATGAATACGCCACTATGTCAGGAACCTCAATGGCTACTCCCCACGTTGCCGGTAAAATATACTAGAAACTTTTCGGCCTTATGGCAATGATACTCAACATTATGGTTTCCTCATTCATAAAAATCGCTGGCAGGGAAGGAGCAGCAAACACATACCAGCTGTTAATGAGAATTTTCCCTTAATTTGGAAGTAATCTCGTATTTCATTTTTGTAGGAGCTGTCGCCTTATTGTTGTCCAAGCAAAATGATTTGACATTTGACCAAGTCACCACTCTTCTTGAGCAAAACAATCTCCGCCCACGTATTGATTCCGTCATTTGCAGTGGTGGAGGTGTCAACATTACCTACGTAAGTCAATACTCGTAAAATGATTAAAGCATAATATTATTCATAATATTATTTAATTTATACTATAATTGGCATCATTTATTAATACATCCGGTTTTACTTGTTCATTCATATGCAACTGCAGCCATGGCCAAACAACTCTTTCGGGTAAGTATGAAATGAATGTAATTGTCAACCTGACAGATTTCTAAACAAATATAGAAAAAATTGTGTCTGTGTGAACAGCGTTGATTTCATAATTTAACTTAAAATTTCAGACACGGAAAGATTGACGTCAAGCTTGCTGCTGATGCTATGTAAGTCTTAAGTGGTTCCCGCCTAAAGATATTTTACTATGGACAGAGTGATCTATTTTCTGAAACAAATTCAAAATAAATAAAAACACATTCTTCGTAAAAAAAACGTTCAGTTGAGTTCTTCGTAAAACATTTTTTTTTTTGCGTTTCAAATGGCTAAAAATTACTTGATACTACATTGTTTTGCATAACATTATGCGTTATTCCATTTAAATTAATTTTCGTCAATTCATTCATTACAGTAATTGTGTCACAGTTCTCCGACATATGACAACGTTTATGTTTCTTGCGGAAATATCAAAGCATTATTTTTATTAGTAAAAACATCGGCAAGAATCGGCAGAATGGAATCCATTTTAAAAGACATTTTGACATAAACTCGAACTCGACGAACTTTACTTTCTTGTTTTCTTACTAATTTCGTAAGTAGATGCAATGCAATCCGCAATATAGCCTCGCCTCTGAAATTTTTTTTTTTAAATTCTATTTCAGCACATACGCAGTCTCAAACATATATAATAAAAACTTCTAATGTCAATATGTTACACAAATAAAAATACATCTTGGAAAAGTTTTGTTTGCGGTTGTGGTCATGATGGAAAATTTGCTGCAAGACAAATAAAACTTCAGTTTTCCAAAAAAGTCCATGCTCGTGGTTTTGTGGAAACTTACCGCATGTCCAATCTCAAAACAAAATCATCATAAGAGTTTGTGTGAAAGATCGAGAGAGAGAGAGAGATGGGGGACCACCACCACAAGCTACTTTCTTATTTGTGCTTAAGTTTGTACATTTTCCCTCAAACTGTTGTCATCATTTCCTGATGAATATTTTCAAATAAAATATCAAAATGGCAACGATGAAGCCCAGTGAATCTGTTCAATTCATTTGGAGTTGAAGAGATCTGCATTGTTCTGCAGTTTATTCGCTTTGAAATAATTTATTCAAATGCTGAAATATGTGGACATGATTATACCGCTTGTGGTACTACTAACTTTCACCAATGCCGTGTATGGGGAAACTAGTAACACCGCTGCGGCAAGAACGCTACTAAATCGATGCACGGATTTTAAAGACTACAGGAACTTCACCAGGGATGGTGATTCAATCCTGATTGTCCCGGCAAATCTCACCAACACAAATGAAACGGCTACATTTGGGTTAGTAATGTTGCCAGTTTTATAAATACCATATTGTAGTTTTCACACTTTATATGTGGGTTACGCACAATTTAATTTAATGTAATTGGTTATTATACAGAATTAAAACGACTGTAAATGAGGTACAATGCACCAAATATTTCTCAAAAACGGTCAAGTGGGAGCACGGAACGGACTTGATACGACAGAAGTCCCACATCCGAGGAAATAGACTGAAGAACAGTAGCAAGTTCTCCAGCTATTTCACTCAAGAAGGATACTTTCACGAGAAAAATTTCTATTATCATCTAGATGACTATTGTGTCCAATCGTACGTAAATAATGAATAATGATCGGTTCTATATTTAATTGAACCTGTGAAAATGGAAAACCTATTTTTGCTCTTGTTTAAAGCATTAATGATACGGAAATAACGTTGCGGATATGCAATGCTAGCTGTGGAGGGGAAGGGAAAATGTGCATTCCAAAATGCTGCGGCGTTGATGAAGTCCTTGTTTACTGGAACTTCACGTGTAGAAAAATTACACCCCAGGAATCTAAATGGAGACCTTCTATACTCTCCAATTTATCGTATCCCTATAATGAAGTCAATGACCAAACTGAGACGGACCGAATTCAGATATACCGTAAAATACTGGACTGTCCATTTTTTGAAAAATCGCCTTTATCTAATACTTCTCGACCAACTGGAAAGGGGGAGATGGACTATGGTGTTAAGTAAGAAAAAACATGCAAAGAAATTACTAATGACATCATGGTATTAATGAACGCAATATCAAGATGATGACGAAGTTGTCTGCAAAGCTGGCGATGAGCGTTGGTTATACCTATCAACTGATATCATTTATCTTGCTGTTGTAACAAAGGTGGAAATTGTTATCAAATGGAACTCCTGCCTATTACCACACAAAAACGAGCTCCTGGGATTCCATACCAGACGGAACTTTTTGTGTAGATGGATTTGCAAATTGGGGAAATGCAGGAAATGGGACATATTCTGGGAACGAGAAGGAACACAGTGTTTTATTGTTTTGTCCTAGTACCAATTCAAGTTTCAAAGTAAATTTTTGATACTATTATAGTTTCAATTGTATTGCTGAAATGGTTATAATACGATATTTTCAATTGCTTGTATTTTTACCATAGGAGGCGAATAATGTGACTCCCCTACCAATAGTAGAAAGACATTTAAACCGTTGTCCTGATTTTACCGACCACAGGCTCACATTTGATGATAATTTTATTGTTACAATACCGGCAAACCTTACCAACTCAGATGAAACCGTCCATTTTGGGTAATTTTGCATATATTTGAAAATAGAAACTCCCATCATAAAGGGTAATATAGTAATGACCAATAACGACAATTTGATGACGCCGTATGTCTACCTAATAATGTTACATTCTTTAACATCAAATTGATACACGAATTTATGCATTTTTTGGCTTTGCTCAGGATAAGCAATCAACCATATACCATGCCTTGTGCAGAATTTTTTTTTAAAACCGTTAAATGGGAGCATGGGAAACGTTTGGTATCAGTTAAGTCCAAAATGAAGGGAGAACGGTTAAGGCACAGCGGGAAATCCTCCAGTCATTTTACTCATGGCGGGTATTACCACGAAAATAATGAATACTATAAACCAGAGGACTTTTGTGTCAAGTCGTAAGCTTTCACATGACTTTATCATTTAAACGTTTAACATGTATGAAGAACTGTATTAAAACAAGTAAGAAAAATTTTTGTTAAAGAGTTAATGAAGCGGAAATAGAGTTGAGAGTATGCAATGTAACCTGTGGGAAGGAAGGAAGAATCTGCATTCCAAAATGCTGTGGTGTAGATGAAATCCTGGTTTATTGGAACTTCACGTGTAGAAAAATCAAAGGTTCGGAGAGCAAATGGAATCCCTTAATTCACAAGCCCTCAGATATCCATCGACAAATCAGTAATCAAAAAGATTTAGACAACATTCACTTACATCGACAACGACTAGGTTGTGATGTTTTCGAACAGTGGCCATTAACCAATGCATTGCGAGCAAGAATTAAAAATGAAATGGATTTTGAAGTTCCGTAAGATGAATGCAATTCTACATTTACAGTCTTATTGTTTACGTACGACTTTTGGTTATCTTGGATGCCAAGTTGTCTTACATTTACGTTTTGGAAAAACTTGTTAGCGTGTTGTGTTGTGTCCAAGGTTGGAATTCAAAATTACGTTTTTTATTCGAAAGGTGGAAAATATTGCCAAATAAAAGACCCATATTTCTCACATACTACCGCAAATGGACAGAAATTCCAGAAGGCGAATACTGTGTTGATGGTTTTGCTAATTGGGGATTTGGAGGAAATGGAACATTTTCTGGGCGCGAAGAGGAACACAGCGTTTTATTGATTTGCCCTAAATTGCATTCAAGTCCCAAGTTCGTAAGTTTTCCCTTAAACTCTTGTTCAGAACACTTGTAAATATCGTTTACGTACAACTACGACTCATTACTGGTTATTACTAATAATTGCCCTTTTTAGCATGCTTGGAAAGCGTGGGTTTACTCTTCCATTCTTATAATCGCATCTATTTTCCTGCTCTTAACTGCCATCGTTCATCTCCTGCTGCTCGACAAACAACATCTTCATGGTCTCACGGTGCTGTGTCATTCAATTAGCATGTTCTTAATGTATGTTTTCGTTGCAATTGCCCACATTGTCTCAATTTATGATAACCTGAAAGGAAAACCACGGAGCGGGTTTTGCTTAAGCATTGGTAATTCAATTTTTCATAATCACATTTCGCATCATAACTACTTTACTCTCTAAATATTCAACTTACAATGTTACAATGTTACTCGCGGTTCATAAAATCTAATGCAATATCGCTTTAATGTGTAGCGATTTTGTCTCATTACTTTTTCATGACGAGTTTTACGTGGCTTTCTATCATGAACTTCGATTTATGGCTGACATTTCGGTAAGACTTTTCAAAATTTCATTGTACATGTAACTCCATTTTACATGCAATTTCACTTTGACATGATGAAATTTTGTGTGGTTAACTTATTAGATCAATGCGACCTGTGTCGAAAATGTCTAAACGAATTAGAAGGTTCCGTTTATACTCTTTAATTGGATGGGGACTGCCGGCCATATTAAGTAGCATCTTTTACACCATTGATGTTGTTTATAGGTAAGTACCGATAAAGCAAACAGTAGTGTCCGACCCAGACCGACTGGTACAGGATTTTCAGGTGACGCCAAGCTGGGGACCGCCTATTGAAAGAAAAATTGCGACAAGTGTAGTTTCTTTACTTTAGCATTAGTATACAGAACAGGTCGGTCTAATCTGGATTTTGTCACAGCCTGACCTGTGCCCTGTGCCGGACATTAGCAACTGCATAAAATTGGTTAATTAAAACTTATTGGGTGAAATGTGTACACGTGCTACTTTTATTGCAGAGATCGCAAAACCGAAGTTGTGGTTCCTGACTACGCGGATAAAAATTGTTTTGTGGCAATCTATGCCCGAGGATTTTACATGTACTCGCTGGTTGCAATCGCTTTGTCATTCAACACGGTGTTGGTATTATCGACGTTTTACATTTTTTACGAATTTAGAAAACAAAATGCCAACACATTTACCACAAAAAGGACAAAATCAGATAAATATTCGTGAGTTGGGTTATGTATTACGACATTTTTCTTTCACAAATATGGTACAAATTTAACAACTGAAACTGACCACTACAAGAAATTATTTTCCTTGCAGAGTACGACTTTTCGTTAAGCTCTTTTGCGTCATGGGAGTGGCTTGGTTTGTGGAACTCCTCAGCTGGTATTATAACGGAGAAGCGAAACCTTGGCCTGTGGTTGTGCTGGATTGCATCATGTTCTTCCAGGCACTTGCCATTTTCTTTATATTTTGTATCAACCGCAGAACATTGAAACAACTGGAAGATAAATATTCCTGCCTGAAAAGTTAGTCAATACGACAAATGGTTTCAATGTGGTCTTGTTAAATATACCTATCGCTACATTAACCACATTATTTTGCGCACAAAATATTAATTAATCTAATGAAACTCTAATAGAAACAATTGGACCTCTTCGAAAGTTTCAATGGTTTATGTACTCTGATGCTGACGGGGTGGAAATGACCACACCTGGATCATCTCCAAGAAAATTATCTCTGAGTGTTACAACCAACACTAAAATAGACTCAACCCTGCCTAGGAAAACGTCCACGAGTAGTACTCGTTCTGGCTCCACCAGCAGTAACAACAAATACATGATCAATGGTAAAGGTAGACTGGAAACTTTGGAAAGCGTTAGCCTAGACTCTGAATCTGAGCCCAATGTCGTACTGGAGTCTCACTCCAAAATTCAGCGAGCCCCTGATCTTGTTATTGTGGAATGAACAAAGTTAAGACAGCGTAATAATAAAGTGGAAAGTATATATATTATTTAGAGATAAATTTCCAAAAGCTAAAACTAAAGTTCATGTACAAAATTTCATGTATATTGCCCGTATCGATGAAACATATATAGAACACAACAGATAATAATTATTATAAAATATGGTGTAATGAGATGATTTATGATCTGACTAGACCAACAAAAACATACCTATAAGTATAGTTCTCAAAAAAATGGAAACTGAGGATAACTGCGCCGGAGCCAGTTTGGTGCATCGTAATTTGTTTGAACGTCTTTTTATGTGCTTTTTGTACTATTACTTTTTTCCTTGTAGAAATGCAGTTTTATACTGTTCATGTATATAAATTACTATATAGAATGCTTATTTAGCCAGCCATTATCTTTTATTTAGCAAATCAAAGTGAGCTTGCAAAATTGCTATAAAGATCTGGTCACTTGTCAAAGCGTTATGGTACTTACATTCAATTTCATTTCTTTTTTACTTTATTCAAAATGCAGAGTCAAGAGTCAGAAACCACTTTTTTTGCTCTAGGAGTTTGTGTACATTTTCCTGTCACTGGTTTTAATAAAAAGAGAAATATTATTTTGTACAGCAGTTTAGCAATCTCTTAAGTCTTTTACCACCTTCTTCATCCAAATGTACATATAATCTTGATTCTACAATGCAAATGAAATTCAAAAATAATTTCACTGTCCCTGCAGAAGAGCATGATTAAAAAGACAAAGTTAAACATTTTCCTGATTTTCATGATGGTGCTTGGGTAAAAAAAAATAATGTGCCTGGTCAGTGCTTGCACGCTTTATTTTATTATCATCATGGTATGCATTTTGATAATACATAGTATGGTAATCCAGTTCCAGCAGCAGTCTGAGGGTACAGAATATCATGATCTATAAAATTGCTGCCCAAGAAGGCATTATAAAATCAGAGAAAAAAATATTTGTTACACACATTTCATAACAATCATTGTCTAGCTTGCGGGTTAATTTCATACTACCAGTCAGCAGAGACGTCAGAGCATGTGAGCTTAACTTGTTGCTCCTTTTCTCTCCTCTCTGTTATCCAACGACTAACTTTGACCATCGCAGATTGTAATTACATCAATATTTTTGCCTGATTTGCATTTAATTTCAACTTAAACGCGAATTTGTTTTGAGTACAAGGTAAAGTGAAGATTGTTGGGGTACTATTGGCTCCACTCATGGCAAATTGTTAGATGCAATGGGGGTACCTAATTGTAACATGTGCCATTGGGTAGGGTTAAATATTTGTCCGAAAAATAAAGGAAAATCTCCTTGCAAGAACCTTGAGAGTTGTAAAGTTGTAGTATCAATGCCACTAACGTTCTTCTAAACGCTATTAATATATTATCTGGTTTTAATGACCACGTCAGTCAGTGGCAGTCTAACAAATAGCTAACCAAGACGAAGATTTCATATGAAAGAAGACCAAATCAAAAATCTGGAACCACTGGTTTTTTACCAATTGTAAAAGACCAGTCGAGTCTCACTGTTGGGTTGTGAACCGACTACGAGAGAGAGAGAGGAGTTGGTATTTTATTTGTTACCAATGTACAGAGAAGAGCAAGTGATAAGGGGGTACAAATTTATTATACGATCTTGCTCAAGACGATACGACGAAAAAGGACAACAACATCTTCCGCGAAATATATCTAACTAACGTAGTAAAATAAGTAGTAAATCAACTTTTAAGCTTTTTTATTATCAAAACAGAAATCGGAACTACCGCTGCTCTGCTGCTAACGTTTTTGTACTTTGCATGACATAAAATACACAAAGACATTGCCACTCTTGATTTTCACACGTCAGTCCTTCAGGTGTGACATAAAGTTGTGTGTGGCAGCTTCATCCAGTTTTTGCAGCGTTGCATTACTTAGTTTTCAGTGACAACCGAGGCGAGAGACAGAAAGATTTACAGTTAAACGCTGTTGAAAAAAGATATAACCACTATCATCGTCATCATACATGTATTTTCAATTTTTGTAAGCTGCAGTGGCTACTCTCGCAGAGAGTTCTGTAATTTATTCATTTGAATTTTTGTACTGGAGGATGAAAGTGATTTACTCAATATTACTGACCGAGAAAATATTTAAATCAATATAAACAAGAGATTGTGTGGTGAAAATTTGAAACAACTAATTTTTTTGCCAGTCAAGCTTTCAAATCGAGTTTCATTAGAACAAATATAAGACATTGCAAAGCAATCTGGCGCATATAGATTTCAGAGGAAAAATGGAACTGTTTTCAAGCATTAAACATCCCTCAATAATACTCTTCGTTGTTCTTGCTGTCAACTTCCAAGTATCCAGTACACTGGCAATACCAGGAAAAGATGGCAGCCCATATTTGGCACGTAGAAATGCAAGAAGCCCTGACCGCGTAGAGGGATCGCATTTCGAAAATTTTGGGAAAATTGTCACAGTTTTAAAAAGTGGTAGAACAAAGAGGTGGGCTGTTCCTGCTGTAAGTAAACAAACTTTTAATTACTAATTTCAAGTTCATTGAGCATTATTATTAACAACATTTTCCCCTACTTTCTCAAAGGACATTCAAGACTCGTTGTGTGCGGAAGGATATATTCGTCGAGCGGGTGGAAATTGCCAACTTGGAGATAAAGAAGATAATTATGACACAGCAGACCCGTGAATCCTGAAATATTAATTCGGGATACCTTTACTGCTAACTTCATTATTCATTGCATTTTACAGCATATCTTTATTTTTCCAAAGATCTCTTGTAATAAATAGTCCTACACGAGGATACATGCAATGATCATGAAAGCAAGATTTTACAATACATATCAGTATTCCTTGATGTTATTGCATGTCCTGCTCGAACGGTTTGTAATTTATTATCATATATCATATCCCTGTTTGTGTTGTGGGATTTAGTTAGTAGTAGATACTAGCACAATTTTAGCCGTTGTCAACTCCTGCTACTTTGAAATTTGTATTAATGGTTACAGAAAGTATTAACAGTGTCAGTGAAAAGTATGTTACAGCAGTTAGTCTGGAATATATTATATAATGTAAATGGTATATACATACATGCGATGCTCCACAATTGGGTATAATAAGAACAGTTTTTGTTTGTATTAAGTAACGTTAATAATAGTAATGTAATTTAATAGTAAAAATAGACAGAACTGTGGCGGAACTTCAGTTTATTAGTCAGTTGAAAGAGATAAGCTGTACTGAAACGAATTGACTGGATATTTTCTTTCCTGTCTGGTTTTTTGTGCCAACCACTCCACCATAGGACAGGCAGTTTGGTTGGGTAGTATACGGTAGTTTGTAACAGGAAGGAAGATGCGAAAGTCTCAAACGAAAAGACGCGTAGTATTACGATTGTGAGAGTAAAATGATTCTGAATTTTCAGGAGTTACATACAACTTTGCAATATGTATCCTATCAATCCCAGCTTGTTTGTGCTTTAATAAATCCCTTCTGTTGGAATCTTGCCGTTTTACCTCGTACGTCTATTCATTCGGCTATTAGTTATGTGTTGGAAGCACGCTCAACACCGATGATTTATAAAGAAAACTTGTACCATACCGATTTCCGTTTACCTCATGCAACGGAAACGAATTGTACCTATCATATTCTTATTTGGAATATCTTTACACACAATACAATCCACATTTTTCCGCATATGCTGATATCATAATTGAAGAGGAGTTGGGCACCTGTATTCTTTAATACTGGTGACAGAATGGAAAACTCTTCCTATATAAATACCGGAGTTCAACGTACGTTCTACGTCCACCTCATAATAAATTACTGACATGATATCTCTTATATATATTAATTATCGTGACGAATGTTCAATAAAAATAGATATTAAAAAGTTAATGGAGGTATTCAATGATTTAATTTGTACTTTTTCCGATTTTTGAATATAACAATATGCTATTATTCTGTTGATTTATTTTTTCTACGAAGAAAAGTGGCAGTACTTTCTTACGATTTCCAAATACGAGTAGATTTGAATGACATTCCAGACACATGCACAGCGGAAGTGGAGAAATTGTATTAGCTACGATGTTGGTGATACAGGTACGGCATACAGACTACTTTTACATGAAATTCACTCATCCGAATTCATTCTGGCATGTCAATTACATAACTTTGATATTCACAAAGCATTTGCTTTTACCAATGTTTTATCGATTGCATTTCAAATGCTTGAGCTATCCTCGACGAAACATGCATAAATATACCAAAACTACATAATACGGCTTAAGTCATAAGTGACATGGTTCTTATTATTTTCAGAAATAGTCAAACCTACCAGTAGTACCAAGTAAAACTTCATTAGTTGTAATGTTTCGACAATTGCATTCGTAGTGAAGTGAATGAACTGTAGTTTTGATTTCGCAGTAAAACTATTATTGTACTTTCGGACAAAATTACTTTTCCATTCACAGATGTCGGGGAAAGAGTATTTTCAAATATGTAATCAAAAACCAAATTCAACTTTATCCGTCCAATTATAGGATGCATTTTTAAAGAGAAAATTGATGCAGTTAGTCTAGTATACTTGACAAGGGGAAGCGATCACTAAAAATCAACACTGATAAATCTACAAACATAATATATATCAACAAACACTATATCTACCACCAGCATTTAATCCTTACACACTCCTCACTCTTCTGCCAAAAATTAAGAGAACTTTTTCTCGGTAATCGCAATCAATGGCAATCTCTTTGAAGCATTAGAGTACCATTCATTTAGAGGGGAACACACCGCTAGTGCAATTGGAAATGTTATTAGCATTGGTTCCCCTTTACCCCACGTTTCATTGGATCATTATCATCATCATTTGAAGATTTGGTTGGGAGGTCTCACAGCAAGAGGGTTAAGTGATGTTGATAGCGCTTACCTATTACCCCTAACGTTTTGTGTTCCCCTTTACATATATATATATCTTAAATTTAAAAAGGCAAAGCAAACGAGAGACAATAAAATTAGCTAGCAGTTAACTTACTACTAATATGGAAAATGCCTACGAGGAACCAACACTGACAGATAGTCTACATTTTGGTAAAGTTTACATGGAACTTGATAAAAAAGACGGGAGGATTACATGAATGGGGTGTGGTTTTTACATAAAAAAATAACATCGGTAATTGTTGGTTATCTTGAACGGTTATCTCGGTTTAGCATCTCCATTAAATATGTACAACTGAAATAACTTCTTCTCATTGAAATAACGTCTTGACATTTAACATTAGCATCATTGTCGTTAAGTTCTCTCTCTCTCTCTCTCTCTCTTTTACTTGCCGTTAACGTAAACAATCCTATCGATTACAGACGATTTGCTCTAACGAAAATTATTTCGCTGGTATTATCTCACAGTTTGTGTATTTTCATCAGTAAGTACGTCGCAAATCAAAGCAAAAGCGACGATGGCAAACGATGAGTGTTTCAGGTATATGCACACAAAAAGTCAAGTCAAGTATGCTGCTGACCACTGATGATGATACAGCCAATCTGACGCTTTAACAGAAAGGGGTGCACATTATGGATTTACATAATAAGTTTTAAAGTAGACGTTATACATTCTCACTTGTTTGGTAGGTGCTCCTTTTTTCAGCAACATAAGCTTATTTGACGACTTTGTTTTGTCATATCCTGTTTCAATTTCTTCTTGTACCTTTTTGCACACAAGTAGAGTGCAATTTATTAGTCAGTCTTTTTCATAAGGAATAATAGAATAGGAGCGTGTTAGCGTGTTACTTCACTATACTATACCTGTGCTAGTGCTATACCTTATATAATGCAGACGTACTCTATAACGTTTCAGCCTTTTAGCATGTATCTTTTTTTCTTTGTTCGGCATGTCTGTCTGTGTTTGCCAAGGTGGTATATATGTATGTATGTTGTTGTGAAGTTGAGACTGGTACGAAATACTTTTTTTTATTAAATATTACTAAATATTGTATTAAGCGTAGGGGTCTCACTCCCATTTACCTCTAGTAGCATGGTTTACCTCTAACGTACCCGGATGTCCGACGACGTGTCTGTTACCCACACTCGATCGATAACCTAGGTAAACTCTGTTCCAATTTGAAATCATACTTTTCACAACGAACGTATTGATTTTTACCTATGTTAATGGTTCACCACAACCGTTAATAAACATGTGAATATGGAAAGACAAGTTTGCGACGAGTACAAACACGCCGACCGAGGTACATCCACGAATCTAGCGGAATGTACCCAGTTACAACCTTGGTTTGAAATCGTTCAACTCCAACTTTTAAATATTGTGTTAGGACGACATCACGTCGGAACGTCTGGCATATACATTCGCAGTTTCTTGTTAAACATGACATGTAGCACTTACTGTGTAGCGATACTGTCAAAATTTTCAGCGAGATGTGATTTTCGTACGATTTTTAAGCATTTCATAACACACAACAGCTCCAAACTTGATGAGTTTTGGTTTTACATGAAACCCATTTTGGTTTTACCGCCGAGGCACAGTAGAAGGCAAAAAGTCACAAAAGCTCAATTGAGTAATATATTCCAACCTGAGTAAGTGATTACAAACACGGCTTTTATTAAAGATATATGCTTGCATATGCGTATACCTTTAAGAGCAGCATTTGCATTTGCAACCATGTTTTTTTATATTAGCATGCTATTTTGACTCATCATCATATTCCATTACCAAATTCTCAGAATCCATTCATTGTAGTGCTACTGGTAAATTAACGAAACCTTTCGTCAATGGCATCATCATTTGTGATCGCCTCTTTGATGAGAACGAACAAAATTATAGGTTACTTGACCTCACTAATGGTACGATGCGCATACGAAATCACTCTGCCAGCCACGATATGTACATTCCAATATTTGATATTTACCTTTTACCGAAGAGCTGTTGTCGTTCTCCATTAATGCAAAAATGTGATTCTACATGTCCGTGAACAGACTCATATTGTTTGTTTGCAGTTACAGAGACTACCCTAAGCATATTATTGTCAGTGGATGTTTGCATGCCGAGTTTGTCGAGTAGCTTTGGAAAAACGAGCTGTTGCTGAGTTTGGAGTGGCAGTATGATAAAAAGAATGACATGCATACTTGATCGAAAACATAAATTCAACATACAAAACAGATCAAATAAATAAATAAATGTAAAAGGCCTAGTTTGAGTGCACGTTACAAGGCATGGTTTCTGTTCACTTTACTTTTTTTTATCGTAACATTAACAGTAAGTCAAGTAGTAGTAGTACGTAACATCCTGTATGCAGTAGTAAAACTCAGCATACCGCCATCGCCGTGTCATTCCAAAATGCTAAAAAAAGTCCCATTGGAAGAACCTGTATTGTAGGCTCGCTCTGAGTCACCTTAAATTTAGTTCGTGCCAAAGTCAATTATTTACATACCGCTTCTATACAGCTTGCGCATAATTATGATTCAACGTGTTCCTTCAGGATTTACATCTGGCGGAATAAAACATGGTACAATCCAATACCCGGGCAAAAGTTACATGGCTGCAACTGCTACACATTTTTATAATAATAAGCTTTTGTTTTAAAATTGTGCTTCACTCTTTTATGTTTCCGTTATAAATCCTTTTTGAGAATTTTCATCGTTTACAGTAACATATCAAAATATCCTTTGAGAACATTACAATTACAAATAACACTATTGTAAACACCATTTACTTGGGACGGTTTGTTGTATGCAATTGCACTTTCATTTGATGCATTTATGGATACATGGAAAAACTGTATAAAATACAGACAGGCAAGTGAGTTTTACAATTAATTAAACGGTAAAAATTGAAAAACAATATCCACCTTTCCTGGTAAACACCTGGTAAACTTGCCTATTGATAAGAAACATGGAAGAAGATGAAAGTCGAAAATGCTGTGTGGATGAGACAATTAAATTGACACTTCCCCCGCTCTTTCTATTCCATCAACGGTCAACCATTCTCTGCAGAAAAAGGTGGCTATTACATCATCCTTTCATTCCTGTGCTAACAACTTTAACTGTCATCGTGCAATGGGTTTACCTGCAAGACACGACATGTATACATATATTTATAGAAATCAGTCAAGTGTGCGTCCTCGTTTCATTCTTAAATTTCACTTCACGGTTCTGCTTCGACTGAATTTTTCATACTCCCGTTTGTGCCTCTTTTCCTGTCCTGTGACTTCATTTTTCTTTCCCTCACCGTTTTTTAACTATCAACTTTGAACGGACATACATACCTGCTCACCTCATCTAATGTAATGTGTGCATCTACAATCAACGCTTAAGGAATCTCAACGACAAGCAGCCGCATAGACTACAGAGTAGGCAAACGGGTAAATAAAACACGATTTTTACAGAATGGGAGTGCAAATGATGAGGCATTTCTTATTTAAAAATAATTTTCTCAGTGGTCCCAGTCGTTCCACTCTTACATCGATGCTATATTGCATGTAAAAATGAACAATATTTGTCTTGTGTGAGAGCGTGTGTCTCTGTAAGATAATAATACCGTGAATGTACCTATGCCACTGCAAACCTATACAATATTAATGTTGCATTCATTCTTTTTCTCGCTGTTCTGCTGCTGCTGCTGCTGCTGACCATGTTGCTTTGCTTTAAACACAAATCGATGCATACTACCCCTACACTACTACACTGCTGCGGCTGCTGCTGCATGAAAACAGAATTCTTTTTCAAGCGTGCGTTTTCCTTGAAGTAGTAGGAGTAGTCATTTTGCTTTAAGCTCGTCGTAGGTTACATTCATAAAACAGAACTGGAAAAACATGAATTGGAAGCACCTTACCCACACCGCAATTCTCGCAAAGTGAACTGAGCCAAAAATATGGAGAGATGGTTTTATGGTGATGGTGGTGGCAGCAGCGTGTGGTGGTGGCTAAAAGCCTTCGACAATAATCTCCATTAAACCCAGCAGTCACCGTCGTCTCGGCCGCTTGTTTTCATAATACTTGTACAAAAACAGCACCAAGTATAATACAACTCAGAATATATGTATGTTTTAGGGATGAAAGCGTCAAATAGATAGCATAGAGGAGAAACATATATATACATATACATACATTATACAAACAGGAAAGTCTTTCTTGTGTGGCTCTATGTTTTTCTAGGTACAACCAAAGTCCCTATACAAGAAGCAAGCTGAACTTATGTAGGTATACAGAGAGCATACAAGATTCCTCCACGGGCAAGAACCAGACGAGAGTATGATATTAAAGCGTATATATGAGTGTGTTACACAGACAGTCCAATAAGTAAGAAACCAAACAAAATGCAGAAACACTTGTACTTGCCGTTGTGCTGACTTTGCAGTAGAAAACAAAAGATGGAATCGAGAAAACTACAAGATGCTTTTTTCTTGCTTCTTATATGTATGTATGTAGGCAAGTCTATATGTATTTGTTATATGAGCTTTTTGTAATAGAATATATTAGGAATATCATGCATAATACCCAAGTTCCTACCATCTTACATAAGTTTTTTTTCGAATGCAATTTACAGGTAAATATTTCTTGCTCAAAATATACAGAATAGTATCATCATCATAATCATAATCTAATATCTTGGATGCTGTTACCTCTGCGTGGTGTTCCACTGTTTAGGATACATAGAGAGAGAGAGTAGCAGATATTTCCATCACTGGGATAATTTTGTTTTGTCTGTTGCCACTTTGTATCACCACCACCAGAGTAGTGGAGTAGTAAGAGTTAGCAGGAGGACAAAAGACGCGAGGCATGATGGATGAGCAAAATTTTGTTAAATGTTTTGAGTGTAAATGTATTATCTATTTTGCAATTCTAAATAACGCATGCTGTATGTGTGATGGGTATATGCATTGGCTATTGTTTTTTTGCAGAGAAGCCCAGGAGCCAAGATCAGTTGTATATAGATATTATCTACATATCTTTTTCATGATCATCATCATTATCGCGACATGTCTGTTGAATTCTTTGGGATTCCACATCCACATCCTGTTCACTTTTTTTACATTTTGTACAAAAGCAGACATGGGTTGGTTCATGTCATGCTAAGTTTACATTATATGTACATATTATATATTTTTGTTATTTCTTCTTCCATTCGAGTCTCGTCTTGTTGGTGGTGTTTACCGTGAAAGGAGTGCTCCTCGGTTGTTCCCTCAAGCATGATTTTATGCGAAGAACATTTTACTAGCCTGTATTTTTAAAGAACGAACACTCATCCGCTTATTTTTATGCAATTTTCAACTGATAAACAGAGAGCTACAGGAGGATCATCATATCATTTATTATCATACACATATTATGTACATATATATACTCTACTACATATACTCTTGTATTGTGGTGGGTAACCGACGAAAAAGATGGGCTGTGTAATAAACTAATAGGGTTTTATTCATTCATTCCGTCTGTAGTAGTCGAAAGAAACATTTTTGGTCTTCACGAAAGGGGATTCTCGTCAGAGAGCGTGTAGTAATCACGTCGTATAAACTGCAATCACAGGCACCTCAGGAACATTTTCTTTATGTTATTATTCTCATTATTATTACAAAGATCAATGATGCAGTAATGATTTTCTGGTACACAGAGAAGACGAATGCGTAAACGTACTTGTTACAAAAACAACTTGTTGTTCTGTTGAGTGTGTGTTTGCACTACATGTAGCATGAAGCATTATCATCAACATTACCGAAAATACCTGTTTCACTTATTTTGCCATTATTATTGTGGATTGCGGAGCGAAAAGTAAAACGACCAACAACATCAACCATTGCCCATCTTACATTTTCATACACAGCATAGAATGAACCCAAGCATCGTATCACCAATATCACAACCTAACTGTGTTCAATTTTAACTTCAATGAATGAATGAATGAGGAGAAACAGTCATCAGCACACCAGCTTAAAAACTTTGCGCTGTGACCAGACGACTATCACCCCGGATTTCGCCATTTTATTATCATTAAATAATTATCACGAAATCAAGAGGTATCGCAACTACTGCTGGTGATAATACCACTTGGCGTTTTCAATGTTGTTTCACTTACGTTCACATTCGAAACGGCTATTATTGCGAAAAACTGTAGTGGTCTTGTAGCGGTGATGCTCAGCAGCAGCAGCACTGCCAAAAACCATCAAGGAATAAAGAAGGTAGAGTATATTGCACGAGCAAACCTACTTACCCAGGTGCGGACTACACGGATGTTGTCTGTGTGCGTGGCACAAAAAAACCGCCGTCGTTCCACCATATTAGTTTACTTTCCTCATTATGTTGTTATTGTATCGTTTTCGTTAACAATAAAATTGGCATAGTTGTTGTTGTTGTTCTCTGTCAGAAATACACGGAGTTTAGCAAGGGTAAACGCTTATTTTAAAATGGTTTACAAAAATGTTAACCCAAGAGTTGTGTGACCATTGTCAAAATCTTTTGTTAGCCATTTTACACCTTTTTACGTAGGTACACACAGAGAGAGCATGAGGAATTGCGGATGTCAAAATGTTTTATGATTTCTAATCGATGCCGGGCTGCAAAATAGCCTTTTAAGTTGAAGACAAGAGCTTT
The DNA here is from genome assembly GCA_027744055.1 of Callyntrura sp. NNG-2020. Taxonomy (NCBI): domain Eukaryota; kingdom Metazoa; phylum Arthropoda; class Collembola; order Entomobryomorpha; family Paronellidae; genus Callyntrura; species Callyntrura sp. NNG-2020. Next base: position 21,218 of record JAHZNE010006228.1, read on the forward strand.
AACTCGTCATGTATGACAATGAGTCGGGTGGTAAGTGCTGAAACATTGCTTGTTTTAAGAAGAAATGTTTCGTATTTCTCATGATTTTAGCGAGTCGTCGTGAAAATGAACAACAGGGGAATATCAATCAACCAAATAGAACACCCTCGTATCCCCTTGGACTAATCATACATAGACATGCAAAAAGCCTTCTTGAATGTAAAATAAGCAAGAGGGAGAGACAGAGAGAGATACAGTTTGACTCGGTGGTGGGACAAGAAGATTTTTGTTTGCTTCGTCTTCCCCAGAACTCAGGTAGAACCAAGAACGGTTTGCACTACTACTACAATAATGCATTCTACAATTCATTTTTCTCTTGCCCGTACGGTGAGATTTGCTATATATGTGCTACGGTAGCAGCCCTGTAATGGATGAAGTAGTTGAGAGTGGATACAAAGATTGAGCGTACAAAACATAGACGAGGATCAACCGAAAGATCCACTATCAACAATGCACGCCTACTACTTACATGAAAACAATATTTTATACAAAGCGGGTGTACTCTTATCAAAAGCTGTTTGACATGCAAGAGACCTTGTCTATATGCATTATATCCACAGCAGCACAACCATTATACAACCACTAACCACTTATCTCTCGCCGTCTCTGTGTATCCGTTCCTCACATTTCTCGTTCCATTCACATCCGTTCTTTGGTCGTTGCAATAACTTCTTCTGGCAGAGAGTCGTCAGGAAAAGAAAGAACTAGGTAATATCTCCATTCGCAGCACGACACCAGCAACGTGTTTGGCAGTTGTGTATGTAACGTAATGGTACTACAATTTCATGCGTTCCTTTCTTTCCCAGTGTGTGTTGTTGCTAAAACGGAATAGAGGCTGCTCACTCAGTAATTCATACAACATCCAAGGCTTCGCGTATGTACTAGTAGAGAGAGAGATAGAGAAAATCAAGCCAAGCTATTTAATCCACGACGCGCGACGGTGTCTCCTGGCCTGGCACTAGTACCACACACCACATATAAAATATTATATGCCATTCCACCGCCATCCTCATTACACAGCAGCAGCAGCCGCACAAGCAAAAGCAGCAATTTTGCTATTTTGTGAGCCAAGCCAAAGCGCAAGGAGAAAGGAAAGAGCAACAACTAAAAAAGCAAACAAAACAGCTCGTTCTCTTTCTTTCACAAACCATACGTACACATGACACGAGCAGGAGCAACAGCAAGCAAAAAAGCTGCAGTCTGAAGAGGGTTGTTAGTTGTTGTTGTCGTCGTCGTCGTTGCTGTTTCGTAGTACAACAAGACAAGGGGATACGATATTAAACTGAAAAGCAGAAATTCTATCCAGAAAGAAAAAACGTTGTTCTGTTCTGTTACTGGCGGAGTAAGGAGACCCAGTCTGTTATACTGCTGTAAGTGTTACATACTATGTGTGTGCCGATGTTGTGAGTGAACAAAAACTGTGTTTCCGTTTCACAAAATATCGACATTTTCACAATCTTGACTTTTTGTTAGCAGTAGTTTTTGCACTCTATTCCCAACTACTTTGTAAGATCCATACGAAAATATAAACTACAATAGCGTATCATATCATCGTCGCATTCATGCTGATTCCCAGATATTAGGCTTCCTATATGCACATCGCACATGTAATGTACCCCAAGAAACATTTTTATTAACATTTTACCAACACTACCACGGTCAGCGGGACTGTAGTGACAGTCACCACTGTTGAAAACGGAAACAAAAGCAACGTAAAAACGAGCGTTGCCAGAAGAAACTCGACACATATACATATGCATGTAAGCATGTTCCCTTGTCCCTTTTAGGGCGACACACGAGAATAAAAACTACTTTACTTCGATACTCACCTTGGTGTATCTTCCATCTTAGAACACGTTGTTGTCTTGTTGTCATTGTCGCCTTCATAGTCAGCCAGCCATTGCGCACCAACTTCCTACTATTTACTCATCTCCGTGTCCACACATGGCACATGGATTTACTGCTGGAAAAAGCGTAAGTGTGTTAAATTTCTCTCACGTAAATAAAGCTTACTTTTAAAAAATGTAAAGCAAATATGAGGCTCGGAGTTGGGTTCGGGTGCGGGTGATGGTACCTAATAAGCCCAATATTAACGATGATAATAGCAATAATAATGTATGCACGTATCCACAAGTTTTAAGCAAACTTACCTACATACGTGCATTATTATTATTACCTCATCTCTTTCCATTCCTCACACATTTTTTATCATCATCGTCATCATCATCCTTAGACTTGTGTGTCTCTCGCTCTGTCTCTGTATACCTCTCTGTGTGCATGTGTATATATATGTGCATGTTATTCCCGAAGAATAGTAGGAGCAGCAGGAGCAGTAGTACAAGTAGTAATGTGTGTACGCTCTTGTTCTTCTACTTGGCTGATTTTGGTTCATGTTCTCCATGATAATCTTCCATTCTTCCACTACCATCATGATCATCATCACCGCATCACACGAGAAGAATACACACACACCACATTCATGATGAGGCATGAGGTACGTTTCCGTGCTTGATCTTCATCATTGGTAATCATCGCCATTCATAATATTATACATATAATGCACTTGTGGGTGAATGTGTGTAAAACCTTTTTAAATAAAAAAAAACTTGTGGTACATTGATTGTTTTCTAGTAGGATGTGTACTATAGGCAAAGCATGATGTTGTGATTTTGTGTGTTCATTTTTTTTTGTTTTTCCATCTTGTTCCTACGAGAAAATTCATTTGTACGTGTAGAATACATGATTGGATTAAAAAATTAAGTTCAGTTTTTTTCTTGTAAAGGAAAAAAGACAGTTTATGGTGGTAGTACAAGGAGATAGTAAAAGAGCTAAAGAGGGATGTCGAGAAATACTTTGTTTCTTGTTTTTGTAATAGTAGCAGGTTAGCAGCAAGTAACAATGCGTGGAGTTTGTAATAATCGTTAAATACATTTCTTGGGTAATTGCCGATATTATGTAAATATAAAAAGGATTTGATGATGGGGGAGGATCAGTATCATCACGATAATCTTGCACATCTCAGGAGCAACAGACAGACTTGTGTTGAAGCTATTATGAGAATAGAGAAATAGCAATAATTATTGTTGTTATTTTGTGTGAGGCGATTACAAGAACATGTTCGCTATCTTATCAGTTACAAGTTACTACCAAAAGTGAGTGTTTTTTCTCCTCTTCTCTCTTGTTTAATCGTTTTTTACGCTTCTGAAGACAATGATGGTGATGATCGTATTTTCAGTTTGAAAGCCAAAATAAATTATTTATAATAATAACAAAAAAAAACGGAACAGCAACAGGCTATTATCATCATCGCCATCATCGTCAGGTGCACAAATAGAATTCGGTGGTTGCATAATATTATTAAAAACTGATTTAATTTCGCCTTCTCGACTGCCACGGTTGTTTATTTGCAGTTGCAAAAAATGTATTTAGTGAGGTGGTAGTGGTTGTGGAGTCGGAAAGAAAGAAATAGCATTAACATTATTGAGAAGTTTTTTTTCGTCTTCTTATTTTCATTACCCAACACCCACCACATCCATTGATAACAATCTGCTCATCTCTCTGAGCCGTGATCCATGATTCCTTTCTGCACTGCATTTTTTTCTTCTTTCTCGAAGTTGTACTGCGATCAAAGTAATAATTGCAGCAGTGAGTCAGTGAGCAGTAATAATGCAAACTAACGTTAACATTTTTTACACGGTCGGTCATACGCAAGTCAGCCAGCAGATTGTTGCACATAGACAAAAATCAGGAGAAATAATAATGAAATAATTAGAGTAGTAATAATGCTTCTGAGGAGATGATGATGGGAAAAGCGGAAAAAGAATTATGGCAGGTTGGGATGTAACTAGCGCACTTTTCCCCTTTTAAAAGCACGTTAAAAGAAGGGAGGAATGGGAGAGAGATGAGATAAAATAGCCAATTGTGAAAAACTAAAATGTTGTTGGCAAATTAATGTCCATTTAAACCTAAAGTGAATGTTTATAGTTTCACATTAAAATTGTTTAATAGATGATGCACAGTTTCATTTTCATTCAATCTTTTCGTTTGCAGGTAAAAACTGAAGTACTTACCGCCGGCATCAAGCCACGTTACAGCTACAAAGTGTAATGTTATTTAGTAAGATTACTAGATACTGTACATAAATGTTTTTCGGCAAATATTAGCAAGACATACAGAAAGAAAAAGTACCTATGTGTGCTCTGGTGCTGGGTTCATCAAGTGTTTGCCGCGTGTGCCAATCCAACAGCGTCAAGGTTTATGAATGACATAGCCTCTGATTGTAGAAGGAACTTTCACGGTGCTCAACAGGAAGTGTTATATACAATCATGTGATGGAACGAGAAAGAACTATTTTATTATATTTTTAGAAGTTACTTTGTGGAGTAAATCATCAACTAGCGGACATGTGTGGGCGTACTTAACGAATTCGGTGTTTAGATCAGTGCAATGTTCAAGGTGACAATCATATACTCTCTTCAAAGTTGTATTTATCATTTTCTCTGGGCGAACAGATAATGAAGTTGAATGTTAAACTTTGAATGTCGTTGATTTTGACAATCCATGTCAATCTGATATTTGGTGCATGTACGAGAACGCAATTTGAGATATTTAACTATAATTGACAAGAAATTGTCAAGATTATTGTGAAGATTTAGTGAATCGATGACTGTGTGACCGTTGTTTATAATAAGCCGTGTGCGGCAATATACTTTTTTGACTTTGTTTTAACCTGATCGATCAAACAATACACGCGTGGAAATGCAAGACATTTATCCAGATGTGGTGACACCTGACCGTCTGGTCAATGAAATTCTGCGTGGGCTCCCTTGTGAAGCAGCTCTAAGCGCCAAAGCGAAGAGCATTGCAGCCGGCAGTAAGGGATTATGTCATACGAAATCTTCTTCTTCCTCTGGTATTGGAGATGACCTCGATGTTACTGAAGAGGATGAGGATGTTGACATGGGTAAAAGTTCTTCCGTTTCATCTTCAAGGGCAATGTCCATTGAAGAGGCAGATGAAGAGGACAATATCAGCTCGACTGTCGATGGTGATTTGGCTCAACAAGGGTACAATGAAGTGGTAATTCTGGACTGTCAAAATCCTTCTGAGTACCATGAATGTCACATTCGTGGTGCAATCAATGTTACCTTCCCAGCCATTCTTATTCGTCGGATTGCTGCAGGTAAATAAGTTCAATGTTAAAATGCTTTCTTTCGTTGCTCTCATAACTCAACACAGTCCTGCATGCATACAAGTAGGTGCATATTGCATACCTATAACACTTTCTGATGATATACTCTGTGCGCATTCTGCAAATACAACAATCACTCACGCACAAGAGATTCATATAGGCATTCCGGCGGTAGCGTAGTACCCACTACGTAAGGGTTAATTTCACGACTTTGCACTCACACGGTGGGACTGTTGTAGCACCCCAACTGACTAAAAGTACCTATATTGCAGACAGTAACAAATTTGTTTTTCTTATCCCACAGGAAAAATTGACCTATTTGAAAGGTCAAAGGAACTGAAGGCCAAAGTCTCCAATGCCAAAATTATTTTCGTCGTATATGACTCATTTTCTAAGTATGTAGGAGTACATCCGTTAGAGCCATCAACTGCTTCCACATCTGATGACATTGCCAAAGCAGGAACCTTTGCTGATGGAGGGAGTGGTCAACAGTCCGTTCCAGGGGGGGCTGGAATAGGGAACGCTGAGCTTTCAGATCTCGTTAGTGTAGTATCAAAGAAATTAGCTCAGAACGGATGTCGAGTGGCTACTTTGAAAGGTATTTTTTCAGTCTCTAACGAAATTAAAACCGTTATCAAGTATAACAAGCGCTTTTGACAATGCTGCGGGGCATAGTAATACTACGTTGTTTATTCGTCGCATCTTAATATACACATACAACGTTAAATGCCCGAACAACAGTACAGTATCAAATGTCAATTAAAGGCAATAATTCAACGTGGCTATGTTTATTTCCATTTGCGTAGGTGGCCTTGCATCGTTCAAACAACTTTATCCTGAATGGATAGTAACAACAGAAGCCAAAAGTACATGTTCAAGCAGCAATTCAGCCTCCAGGGAGGAACACTCCTCGGAACCCGGGGAAGTGCCACTTTTAGGGTTAGGAAGTCTTGCATCTTTACGGATCCAGGATGATCCTGATACGTGTGATTCTTCAATTGGGCTGGACCTTGATGATGTAAGTAGACATTTCCGTCATTTTCAGCACCACTGGACGATTATTGCATCGTCAGAAAAAAATTTCAAGTGGTACAAAAGTACATATAAGGTACCTACTTGAAAGTCTACATCCTTGATGGAATGTTATCTGCTTCAGTGTCATAATCCATATTTTCGTTATCCTGTACATCCCATGAGTAATTAGCATATTTTCATGAGCTGTAGCAGTATATTTATTATGCAAACGTTATCTTCATGCCATTAATGCACGGTTCATGTCACTTAAGTAGTGCAATAAAAATACACAGACGCATCATCAGTAACTTGACCTTTAATCTTGTCTCATTTCCTGTTTGTATTCTGCTGGTCATTTTCTTTTCGCAAGATGACTTCATAAAATGTCACATCATCTGATCTGATCTGACTGAAATTATTAATCTGAACTCTCTCTGTACGAGATTATCTATAAAAGGATTTAAATCAATTGAGAGTTGACTGCAGTGGAACAGAAAATTATACTTCTACACATCTTATAAACCCATACATATGCTGCGGAATTTTAAGCAATTTAAACCGCATAAACACTTTGCAATCATCATTTTGTTAAAGTTAAGCTACAACATCACTCAACACCACCACCACCCACAGTACAGTGCGACTTGTTATTTAATGAAAAATGACGATAAAATTGTACGCTCAGACAGTGTCTGTGTTGTATGATTTTTTTTAAACACAACTCAAGACTCAAGCATCTTCTACATTCATACCATATGCTCTGTGAGATCTGATATTATTTAAGTACGTGTGCATTTGATCTTTCATCAAACATGTCACAAGTTTCATTCATTTGTGCACTTGTACTTGCCCGTACGAAAAACTCCCATTAAATGGTCCGTATTTCACTTGACAATATAAAAAAAGAAAGACAAATATAGTCCTGTCTCGTCAATCTTACTTAACTCGTTGATTTTTTATGCGAAAGTTTGGTTGGTAGCCTCGTTCATTTTCTCTCTCTTTATTTCTTATTCATGACATTATACATCCCTGCTCCACGTATTAAACCAACATTTCCCCACCGTCAGAAGGAGCGGAGATGCTTTGCGATGTCTGGTTTGTCTTAAAATTACCTCATACTATCTCTGCTGCATAGCTTGTCTTTAATTTGCGTAATACATCATGTCAACTAGAACTATCATGGGGACAAAAAACGCCTGGCTGGACTACTCAAGTTAACTTCCATTAGCATTTACTTGACGGCCTTTATTACAGCAAAACAGTTAACGCGCCAGGAAAGAATTTTATTATGATACGCATTTCATGGGCATACTACTCAAAAGCAAAGAAAAACAAAGCCTTGATATTTCATACGAAACTCCTACGCGTATATTTGTACTGCTGATGTGTTTGTGCGTACCCTGTGCTAAAAAGAAAATTTACATGTTTGTAGGAACAGCTACAGTGCTATTACCACATCCCCCTTTCTCGCTAGCCCGTGTGCCGTATGTTATTGAGCTCAAAAGGCGTATTTTTAAATGAAGTATCCGTAGCATGATTATTATTTTACGTCTACTTAATGTAATAAAAAATGTTTAATATTTTATATATTCAAGTTTGACGTAACTTGGTGCATGCATTACTCAAGATTCATTATCTTTTGGTTTTCCGACCAGAAAAAAAGCACACGTCTGCCAGATAACTCTCTGGCGACTACACGGGGTGTATGTGAGCGAACATCGTTCTTTCTTTCCTTCTAGGAATCAATATATACGAAATTAAGATAAAAGTGTCTGTCTTTTACTGCAGTATCATCCTTTTCCCCAAAGTGTGGAAATGTTGGCTGGAATGTACAATTCATAATTTACAATATAATGTATTCGTTGTGTAATCTAAAAGGTTGGTTGGTGGGATTGATTTCAATCTGCATTCAGCAGCAAATCGCAGCTCAATTAGAGTAATATCTTCATTATTTTTTCCCTTGGTGGAACATTTCTTGAATTCACCACAACATGAAGCAAAACCGCCGCCACCACCGTTGCTCTTTCACAAGAGAAACAAAATAAATGTATGCACATAAAGGTATTGTGTTTCTTGGAGGAGTTGAAAGTTTGTACGATGGATTTTGGAGCAAACTGTTTCGTGTGCAATCACAATGAATGAGCTGGTTCAGATTCCATTCAGAATTCTTATACATAGCAAGTATGCTTCCATATAATGTTAAATGTGTAGAAGTGGACGATGTGCGCCTTTCTTCTCCGTTTGTTCTCAGTTATTATGAATGAAAGATTGGAATCTGCACAAGGCATGAAAAACTGAATGAAAATGTATATGTAATCCCATAATATTTAAATTAGCATAACATGCAAAGTTATGCTATTACGCCTCTATTGTATATATCAGGATGTTTTGTGCAAGGGAATTGTAAGTTTGAAATTAACGTCACCAGTAATGTAAGCAGTAATAAGCATTTCTTTTTTTGCAGTCACAAAGCACAAAAAACATTCAGAGTTTTTTTTACCCTATTCCATGAATACTGTGTGTCTCTGTACATTATATACAGTTGATGAAGTATCGACGGATACACCTACACTGTTTGAGACATGTACAGTGTACACGTACGGTTGTCTAAATAGCTATATAGTCGACTATCAACTATGATGTTGTCGTTCAAAAACTATTTATGCGTTTGTGTAAACTCGCGTCTTGGAATTCCCCATTCATTGATCGTGCAAGCTGAGTCCGTTTGGTAGGAGGGGAAAAAAGTGAGCAAAAACACCTCTGTAATGGCTTTAGTACTTTTACGTTCCATGGTCCAACACATTTTGGTAGTTTCTACCAAGAATGGTAGAACTTAAC
>JAHZNE010006229.1:0-26166 GCA_027744055.1 Callyntrura sp. NNG-2020
CCCGCCATACGTTCCTATATATGCACACTTCCCCACTGTAATTTACATAAAGGGAAAAACCCTTGGGCCCATCGCATGGAGACGTGTGAAAAATTAAAATTCCTCTCTGATTCTTGCCAATGTCGAATAATATTTTAGGCATTGGCTGCTTCCCTACAAGTAGTTGTTTCTTCATCCACTTTCCGTTGTCATTACTGCCACCACCTCGTCAGATAAAAGAGGTTCTCGTCGTAGTCGTCGTACTCCCGCTGTGTCGCACCAGCTAAATGGCGAATTTCAAAAACTGTCATAAAATAAATAGCATTGTATTTAAGAGAGGGAAACGTGACATTTGACTCACTTTTCTGTTTACACTGTGCATTAGTATAATGTCATTTTTTTGAGCGACGAGCTCTATTGGATAAGTCGTATTCCTCCATCTGCCCATCCATTCATCCATCCATCTGTAAATACATCCAGGCGCATCATAACAGTTTAAATAATAAGTGAGATACGTAAGCGAAAGAGAAATTTACTCAATTTTGACAACAACAACAACAACAACTTACCGTTGCCGCTGTTAAACATTTTCTTCTTCGTCAAAATGCCTCCATGCTAAATAAGAGAAGCTCTAGGCGGTTACACAGTTGCTTACTACTTGTTTGCTGTAAGGTACCAAATGTTGCTTTACGTGTGTGCTTCTCTGTCCCATGTGGGTGAAGTGACGATGACGGCTAAATGACTGGGTATGCAATATCCATGGAATTTTTGAATGAACTTAGAAAACTTCCAACAAGTCAACCAGTCTTTCCATTTTCTCTCCGCTGACTTTGAATGAAGCGAAATGAAATGCTGTTTAAAAAAGTATTTTCCTGTGTGTGGCTAAATATCCCAATTTTCCTTTGGCAGCTAAAAATTATCCAGTTTGTGTACGTGGGCCTACACCTACCTATTCCATGCGTGTGAGGGTACCCCTTGTCTATACATGCGTGCTGTAAGTTGGGGCTATCACGTTGTTCATGAATAATTTGTTTTTCTTCCTGGTAGCAACGAATGTAGTGTGTACATACATAAATGGTCGGGGATTTGTGCATAACATTACATTTGGTGTGACATTCTCTTTTGGCGTGTTTCCTAGAAATTCTAAATCTCATCGCACGTAATAATAGCATTCCACCATTTTGTACTTTTCACACAACTCTACATATGACGACAGCGACGTTTTTGCTGACTGGCGTGTTACTTTTTTTTTGCTGATTATAGGTTCTATTTCTGTTTTTGCGCTGGCTGGCTGATACTCTTGTTGGGAATTATGAATTAATATGCTTTGCAAACTGTTCGGCCGGGTTGCTACAGCCTTCTTCTAAAATTAAGAATTACAAAAATTAATGAAAGAGAGGTAGGGGGATGCACGTATAAAAACGATATCCACAACTTGCTCACTTTCGTAATCTGCTTGTTTGTTTCTCGGCGTGTATGTGTGTATTACCGCTTGGTCGGAAGTTCGGCAAACCCTGCAAAAAGTAGAGAATGCAAAAAAAGGAAAAGTGTGACGGTACTAGTACTTTGCAGCAATGACGCCAAAGCACTGGCAAAATATTATTATTACTTTATGTAAGAAAAAGTATTGTTTAGTGTGAAAGCACTTGAGTCATGGCTGTGGTGGTCGCGCTGCCAGGACAACTGCGAGCGCAAATATGAATGTTTTTCTCTTTTGCTCTTTCCCTCCTTTTATTTTATTGTTATTATTATTATTACATATTGTAAAAACAAATGTTTCATATCTTCGTCGTCGTATTCATGATAACAGTCATCCTCATAACTTTACTCTATCATTATCGCCGTCATTGTCGCCACTACCCATATTTTACACCAAACAACTCGCACAAAAGGGTTCAGACCTACAGCACTTTCTAGCCCAAAACATATATGTTCATTTTAAATGGTTTTTCCATAATTCAAAAGGCTCTCCGTCCATATACCTCTCTACCTGACTTTGTGCTCAAGTACCTTTATATAAATTTCTTTACTGAACTGGAAGAGCCTTCAAACGCTTTTTACTTCATTTTTTTCTACTGCTGCTTCCATTCTCTCCCACCAACACGAACATAGAAAACGAATCTTTGAGCCGCCCATTTTTCCTATGAAGCATTTCATACACATTGAATTAAAATATGCATGTATACGCTCCAACTACACACATCACAATACTAAAGTCCTTTATACTCTTACGAAAATAACAATAATGCATACATATATTCCAGTACACATTGGAAAAAATTCACTCCCTCGTGCATCTTCCCTAAAATATTGCGTTATTCATGCGAAAAAAGAAAATACACTTTTTTCAGGCTCTTTCTCTCTCTCTCTCTCCCTCTTTCCTCGATTTCTATTTTCCTTATTTTTTGTTTGCGAAACTTCTGCTTCAACAAAAGTAGTGGCAACGCCGGTAATATCAGAACAGGCAGCACAGCGTTGTCGTACTAGTAGTGCGGGGAAGAAGAGGCACCCGGAGTACAGCGGCGGACCCGGAGTATTTTTCCTGATACTTTTTACGTGTGAGTAAAAAAAGAGGCATAATAACATAAACATTCATGTGACATGGCGACAACAGTTCTGCATAGGTATTTCTCTACCGGCCGTAAAGTAAGTGACATGCATGTACTGTCATCTGAATGGTGCTGATGCTTTTGATGATGATAATATTCTTTAGGGAGAGTGTAGGATCCGAATGATATGATATGTCGACTGCCAACATGAGTTTCCAGTTGAATTTGCTCTCAGTTTTTAGTTCAACCAACCGAACGAATGCAATAATGTACTCACTGAAAAGCCCACCACCTACGTACATGCCTTGTCTCTTAGCGCGGCCGCGTCTACGTAAAACCCGCTTTCAAATATATTACGTATACGCCAAGACGTACGTACTTCTTCCCCGAGAAGTACCTTCAATTCCTTTGGAAAAAAACGTGTGTATTTTAAAGAAGGAATTTTGTGGTGATGGTGTGGTGGGGTAACGATGGCATTATGTGTTTTTCGTGGCGGTGCGATATTAACCATCGGCTCAGTGAAAGTAAAACGACGAGGTGTTCTTCCCAGACCTGTACTGCGAGAGAGGCGTTTGCTGGTGTCGTTACGAACAAGACGTGTATATCATTCATGAAATTCATGTTTTCTCTCTCTCTCCGTCTTTGTACCCTTGACACACAAAAGACATCTGCCCTAAAATATAATCGCCGTGTATTCGTATTTGAGTGTGAGGGAAAAAGATAAAAATTTTTGGGGATTGTCCTTTTGTGTCATTACTACACGCGTTCTTGAACCGCAAAAGACAAAAAAATGCCTAAATATTGGTTTTAAATTAGGTATGTCACCATTTGTACGCCTGAAAAGTAGGAAACAGAACATCCTGAATCCGAATAAAAAAGGCTTATTTACACGAATTACTCTACGTTGGTATGTATACGACGGGGTGGTGACGATGATGTAACGGGACTACACTATGCACGATTACTTCACTTTACATGTTGCAACAAGCGGTGTTCCGAAAAAAAAGAAGAAGAATAAAATGGGGACAATGAATAAGTTCATGCACACACACATAGTGTTGGTAGCAGTAGTGGTGGGGATGATGCAATGTATATTTTTTTTTGCTTTCCAGCTTTAACACTTTGTAGCCCTCCAAAAAGCATCTGGCTTGGTTTTCATGTAAATTTCTTTGAGGAAAAAAGAAGAAAAGGGAAATAGACGGAAAAGGGAAAGAAAATATGTGGATTTGCATGAATGAATGTAAGAGAAGAAAGAAAAGAAGAATGTGTGGGAAGACGAAACGGCAAAATCACTTAACAATGTAACATTGTATCAAAGAAACAAAAAAAGACAGAGTGTATAGTTCCTATCCCCGCACCACATCGCATCGCACAATGGAATGTGATTGCTTTGTTGTATACAAGTGTTGTAATCACTATGTATTTCTCTTGAGCGTCAAAAACTCGAGTGTCTCCAAAAAATTGCCAACTGCTTTCCTCACTCAAAAACATTTGCAACGTTTCCAGCTGTCTCAGTTTTTTTACGAACACGTGAGATCCCTGGTGTTGCCACAGAGGGGACATATTGAAGACAAGGAAATCCTGGAAGCCACAAGCGTACATTTATGGGTCCTTTTGTTTACAGCTGTTACCGTACATCCAATCGAAAGGCGGTAGGTCATATATAAGTAGAGTTTGAATGATTCAGGACGTGGGGCGGTGGTACAGACACACTGTGCGAATTAAATAAAAGTGTTGTTGTCACATGCTCCTTTTGCCGACCTAGTATCTCTTCTTACAACTTTATAACAACATATAATACAGATTATCAAATCTACAGATACAGCAAAAGAAAAAATAAAATATAGCATATTTTCTTGAAAATAAATTGTAACTTACTACGTGTTTCCCTTGTCGTTTTTCCTTGCTTTCTGAATAATGGCGCAATCAAAATAATAATAAGAAAAGTAGCAGCGGTAATGCAAAATATTATGCAACATGACAATGCAAAGACCCTAAAAAGTAGCTACAGCAGTTGCAGTAATAGCCACTGCTTTGTCGCGTAACAGCCGTATAAATTTTTTTTGTCTCTTATACTATCTCTGCTTATTCTGAACGGCGGCTATACAATATGTAATATTCTATACCATTGTTAGAAAAAAAGGCTGGGGAAAAACTGTTGGATTTTATTTTTTATTGCCATTATTTCAATATAACATCCCTGCATAATGGTAAAAGCCGTAGTCAGTGGTGTGTGTCCTACAGCTCTAACAGTGAAAATTAGATGCATTACAAAAGCGTAAAATATTACGTAATATACTAAATTCTCTTTCTTTCTATCATATCTCAATACTCGTGGTAGTAGTCCCGTAAAAAGAGCGCAACTCCACAATAATGTATGCATGTATGTATTTTATTTATACGGGGAAGCCGTGACAGAAAGGCAGTGAAAGAGACTCCACCACCAACCGCTCTCCTTTTTTTACGTGTTTCATATTTATGGCCAATGTCATGGCTGGGTGCTAAACGTTATATGATATTATTACACAATATAAAATTTATAATAGCGCAATATCTCTGCTGCTTGATTACCACGGGAAAGGAGGTGGTGGCGCAACGCCTACAAAGCCTACCTACCATATCGGGCTGATATCTGCTTATAAATAACACCGTTATTACTACTACTACCTTGAAACGTACAAGAACACAACAATTTTTTAGCACAACAACATAATATCATACAGGATTTTGATCAAGTTGAGTTTGTCTACAAAGTGAGTTGTACTTGTTCTTAGGTAGCTGTCTGGGTGTACGTGTGAGGAAACGATGAGTCAACTTTATATTGGCATATGGCACAACAGCGAGCGCACACACACACACGTTCTACATTCGACATAAGAGCATATAGAGACGACAATGCGTGAATTGCCCTGTCATCGGACACAAAAAACGGTTGTCTTTTTTACGAATACATGTATGGTTGTGGTTACATAATAACAGCCAGTTTAGCCCAGTTTCTGGAAGAGAGCGACATAGAGAAAGAAAGGAAAAAAGCATGAAATTCCATTAAGTTCGCTCCTGCTCCCTCTTTAATGGTACCGTTTTCACGAGCTACGGTTTCTTCTTGTTCAATTTCTACTTTCACACCGTGACACGATCAACCACTAATAATGATGGTGCCATACAACAGCCAGACAAAAAAAGTCTGATAATATGCTGTCTACGTCGGTTTACGTCCTGGATAGCATGTATGCATGTGTAGAAAATATAAAAAAAGAGTTAAGTAAGTAGCTAAGGAAAAATAATCATACGTACTTGTGAGATTGTGTTTTCTGTGTGTAGTTTTGCTGTTGTTCATCGCGCGACTGTAAAGGTAGAGTGAATTGGTATGGCTGTCTCCAAATGTGATGTGAAAAGCCTCTCTCTCTCACTTTCTACTGCTGCTTTTACAGCCTCTTTGAGAAGTACAACAATAGAAAAAGTAAGAGATAATATACGATAAATGTGCAAGTAGACTGCAAACTGCCTGTGATGAAGTAAGTCTAGTAGGGGCGGGCTGTACATGTTTACCAGTGGAATTATGTATGTGACACAACAGCTAACGTAACCAAGTTAACTGGGGAAGAGAAAGACAAAAAATGAGAAAAAATAGGGAGAGAAAGAAAGAGAGAGTATGCTTGTGTGTGCATGAGTGGTTAAGAGAAGACACAGCGTATCATGCATGCTTTGTTGGCTTTTATTTCCCTGTCGTAAAGAATAAATGTAGTAAATATTAGAGGCTATATAAAGAATATTATTATTGAATGAGTTGTTATTGTGTTTCTGTGATGTCGATTTACGTACGACCAGTTCATCTGGGATGGTGGGAGCATAATATTTTGCGCCGTGGTGTCCGGCCGAATGCATTACTCGAGGTGACTGCATTTTAAGACGATATATTTACTATGTAGAATTAGCGATATGCGATAGTTGTTTGCTTGATTTGAGTTTGAAGATGAAATAAAGTCGAGGTTAATTACTAAAGAATTTTCAAAAAATGAATGTAATAATACAGCTTGATACTTACCTCAGTTCTCATACTATATTTATTGCCCGGAGCCCGGGTTTATTTTATAAACTCGAAGGGTCAAAGTTAAAATTTAACATGGGATAGCTCTGAGACGTTGAATCCAATTAGGTTTCTAGCGATTTATACGAATTCGAATTCCAGCATAACATTTCCCCCTGTTATAATACCTTTCGGATCATGGACACTTACAATTCCTCAGATTTTTTAACATTAACGATAACTCAAATACGTTATATTTGGAAGACAAGTACCAAATCAAGACTTCAGTATAAACATGTAATTGGATTGACTGATTGGATATAAAAGGTGGAATGCTCCTGGTCGTACAATATAGTGTAATAAAGCCTTCGTTTACTTCCTTTCCCCACTGCACCCTCACTTCTTCTGCTTATAATAAGCAATAAGCAAACTAGCATCCGTTATGCGCTTAGCTGCGTAATACTTTTCTGGTGATGGAAACGACAACAGAAATAGCTGTCGAAAAATGCACAACATATCCCATTCAAACATTCAACCCTATTCTACATAATGTACATACTACCCTGGAATATTCCTTTGAAAAGGCTTTCATCGTTGAATGGCCTAATTTTGAGGAAGTAACTTAGAATGCAGAGAACGTACCTAAATTGGAAACCTAATTACATCGTGGCTTTAAGTTCGTATTCACAAGTGGGTTTATTTATATGGTTGTGTTGTGAGAATGTGAACAAAATATTTGACAAAACCGCCAAATTTTATAGTTGCCTACCGATTCCTAATGAAATTTCGGGAGTTTTGGGAGCCCGTAGTTGGCAATGTCCCGACGTGCTTAATTTTTTCATTACCTAAGCTCTTTTAATACATCCTCTGCACGTTCATAATTAACGCGTCGGCTTACATCAATAAGAAGCTCAAGTTGACTTTCTATAAACAATATTAATTCCTTACCGTCTCCCGTATTCTAATCAAGTTTCCCCCTGACAACATCGTGCTCACAATCTTACCGCAATATCGCCTGCGGCACCTCCAAATATACCGATATCAGTTTCCTATGTGTCATCATTAGCTCTGTTCTACTTCTCTAGTGAATTCCCCCTATAGCGAAGACGTCTCATAATAAAACTTGGTTCTTCTGGGTGTGCTCCTTCAACCGAGTTTTTGTTGCGTGAACGCATGTCAACGCATGTAACTAAATCTGTCCTAATCGAATCGGGAAACTCGACCACGAAGAACCTCCAGCCTGGTAATAACATCAATTCTATACCTATCATCGCCTGGGTAGATATCATTATAACGTCGTCAACATCTTTACATTTTGCTGGTTTTCTCCTCATGCATCCTGCGTGTCTCCAACCAACCGCTAGCTCCCTTCATTTTTGCTGGTATCATTATGATCATGGTCATCATCGAGGTTAGGTTACGTCCAAACTCATCATCATCCTTCAATTGGCCTAACTTGAAATCTTGACTTGACTTGCCTTTCTATATTTCCAAACTCAAACTGCAGGCAGCAGTCATACAAAGTCTTTCTCCGCCTAAATGTCCGTCTTTTTTCAGTGCTAACCCCAACTTCTGTCTCAAATTTAACGGTAGTGTTAACAAAATTAGAATATCGTATGCCCCTACAAACTCCAATCTCTGTGGGAGTGCGGAAAACAAATGTTTAGTTGTTGATTTAATGTGCCAGCCCCATTCGAAATTCTGTCATATAATTTGTATTTTTGTAGGCCATTACTTCTGTCTAATCAAGATGAACAAAGGACTGGTAGCAATCTCGAAAGAATCAATTTTCTTTCTTCCTTGTGTGTGTTGTTGGTGCCAATTGTACCTTGAAACGGCAATTTTTTTTACGGGTTTGCCCTTTATTTCTCCTTGTTTAGATTAAAGATTTTTCCCTGATGATAATTCGAGCTGCATAATGTACATTTTTCTTTGATTTTTCCTGTGTGTATTCATCGACTGCATGCCACCACACACTCACGGCTCTCAGATTGCGTCTATTACTCACGACATCCAGAGATACATGCTAGAGCCCCCGCGAGTGAACCTACTTTTCCTGCTTTGCACCACCAAATTCGAGAAGAAAGGGGAACGAAGAAAAGAGAAAGTAGGAATACAGAGTGCAGAAAAGGGAAACGGATAATGTGATGTGTGAGGGCAAGTTTGATGGTAGAAAGAAGGAAAAAGCGTTGTGATGAATGGTGATGTCCTTAATGAGACGATGTGAGTGAGAAAAGAGGAAAGAGGGAATCTTTTGGGGATCAGCATCCTCAACTGCTATCACTACGCCACTTGCCAACTATATGATGCTATGACCATGTCTCCTTGTACCTATAACTGTGAAGCCGGTGAGAAAAGACATTTTTTTGCCTTGAGACAAAAGAAAGACGATTTGCAATGCAGATGAAAAAGGAGAGAAAAGAAGGATATAATGCTGCTCATGTAAAGATGAGACGATAGGATAAAACCTCTCTCTCTCTATCGCATTCACTTTTTTCCACGAAAGTTAAACCTACCTATGCCTTGATCGTGTACATCCGTACATACTGTATTTTACTAGGTCCAACACACACACACACACACACACAGTTAGAGTCAGTCACTTACTCAGTGTTATCAACACCATCACCTCCACCACCACCTTTTTTCTTTTGTTACGACAACGAAGAAAAGGTAAGAATACTGGTAGCTCTTCTGATAGTAGCAGTATTAGTAGCAACCCTAGATATTTATATGAGGCTCCATGTGCAAATTGAATCATAAATTCTCTCTTTACCCTTGTTGCTCTGTTGTCTTTCTCTCTGTTCAGCCATGCTCTGCTTGTTGCCACCTCACACTTCTAAAGAAGTAGCCTTTCCCCTTTGTCGGAGTAGTACAAGCGTCTATACATTCATATACTCTTTCTCACTCACATCCCGGCACAAAATGTACTTTTGCATTTTAATGCATTATTCCTTCCACCTCCTCAGCTAAAAAGCGTTATCCTGCTCATCATCAAAAGAAAGAATAGGAACACCACCGACAACTTCTCTTTCACTCCGTGTCTCAGCAGCTACACACGCTACTTCCTGTTTGTATACCTAGACACCTAAGTACAACGCATAAATACCTACTTATTTTTCTGTTTTCTCCAAGAGGCCATTCTTTGTGGTAGTATATGTCTGTCTCTGTCTCCCTTTCTCTCTCCCTACTTTAGATGGTACCTTGTGGAGAATCTACATGCATAAGTAATAAGGTGTAGCAGATAACTGACTGTATCCTCCATTGCCAGACACGCGGACACAATCCTCAACGAAGGACAAAGGTGAGAAGTATGAGAAGAGCAGAAGGATAAGCGACTACGTGCAGAATGTAGAATAGTTTTTATGACTGCCTTTTACCTGTTATTCTCCTGCTTCTCGGAAAATATTTCTATCTCCTTCCTGCGTAGTATACTGCTCTCCTGTCGTTGCCTACGTCAACAACAGACAGGTATCAAGGTGATAATAGCCAGCGATAATGCTTGCTCCGATTCTATATATACTATTTACTTCCATCAGGGTCTTCTCTATGAGCACACGTTCTGTGGTAAAGTAAAATGTAAAATATATCTTTACGGGAGTCTCTTTTCTTTCTCCAACCTCTTCCCTTTTTTATACCTCTCTCTCTCTCTCTCTCTTTCTCCCGCTCGTTTCCTTGCTTCTGCTTCTACTAGTAGTTGTTGTAGTATTCATGTGAGAATTACAATTCTTTTTAACTCTGCAGCTTGCTACCTGGCTGTTCTGATCCACCTTCGTCGCAACCTTTAAGCTATCTTCCTGTTTTACATAAATATGCATAAATATTGCAAGACACGAGTGATGTGAGGCCAAAAGGGGAAAACGTTACTGTTCTTCGTAGGAGAAACCACTTCTCGACTGTGCGACTGAAACTTTTTTGTTTTATTATCTTTAGTTCCTTCTTTCCGTGTTCGGTTCGTTCACTTTTTTTTGGGTAAAAAGTGAACTGGAAGATTGAGGTGGGCTGAGTGAGGGATTTCCTCGTAAAGCAAATTGGATGTATGGATAGATCACTCTGGGTTTGAATTGGGCAGCAGCGAAAAGGGAACAAGACACAGCTTTCTCCTTTCGTATTTTATAACTGAGTTGCATCCATCCAACACACACACATCGGTTTCTTTCCTTTGATGTCCCTGTAAATTCTACGAAACTTTGCATTTTCCGTTGGAAAAATTGAAAATTGAAAAAGGAAGCTAAGAACTTCGTTTCTGGCGTCTATCTATTCCTTTTTACCCAATTTGTTTTTGTCACTTTGCTGCTCCGCGAAGAAATGTGCGAGGTGCTGGGCAAGTTGTCTCAAGGTTACTTTTGTGTCTACTGTCGTTCTCTCCTCATTACCAATTCAAAATTTTTTCCTATGAAAAAGTAGATCAGCCTTGTAGATAGATATACACTCCTTTCTACACAGGTGGGCCTTTTACACTTATTTACCATTTTTCTGACAAATGGTGTATATCTGTGCAAAAAAATGGTGTAGTAGACGTGACGGATCTACAATCATCGCCCACACGCCCACCACCTTTCCGTTTTTAACCTGACTTGGTTATTTTCTGTAAAGCAACTTAAAGAAGATTCTACTTCGGAATTACAAACTATTTCTGCTCCTTCACTCCATATATCCCAAACACACCACACAACATTTCATATTTTTCTTAGTATTTTTTCTCTCTCTCTCTCCTTTCGTCTCCCGTTGCCCTTAAATATTCATTATAAGTTTAACAAGAGAAATCACTTTGCTGACTTCAGACACAGCATAGTCTCTAAAGCCACTTTAAATTCATTCCACACTTGTCGTTTTCAACCACCTCATCTCACTTACATTCCGGAGAAAGCAAAGAAAGAAAAGTTTTTATATTCATTTATTTTTTTAACTTTTATATTTTTTTCACTTACTTTTTCCCCGTTTTGAAATTGTTTGCTTATTTTCTATTTTTCACAATTTACCATTGTTGTACTTCCACACTTCCACTTTAATGGCGCTGCTCTACTTGTCACCGATCTGCGATTCTTTCAGATTTTCCTTACAAACATTCTGACGTGTGGGATTTTCTGTGAAGGAAGCTTAGCATAAAAACATTGCCGTCATATAGTGTCGTCGTTATGCGGAAACTTTTTGTAATAAGACCCATCCCTGCGTTAACATTCATACGTCATTTCATGTTTCAGTTCGACGTCAATTACATAATTACTTCGTTACGCTAAATGCTAATATCCGTAATGATCAGTCTAATAACAAGTAAGCAAGCTCACGTAAGTTCCCCTTTACCCACTCACATAATGCCGGGCTATTTATAAGGACTAGCTTGCAGGCCTTCTAGATTTTTTCCGTGTCCGGTGTACTGTTCACCATAGACAAAACACATTAATTATTAACCGTTTTACTCAAATTCTGTTTTGACCCAACTTCTGCGTGGTTGGATGTGTTTGCAGATGAGTGAAATCCAAAATCCCCCAGGAAGTGAATCCGGGTAAATATAACACAGCGCATTTGGCATTTCATTGAACTCGCCCCATATAAAGAGAACCTTACAACGTAGGAGGGTAGTTCTCTATCACCACTCACAATAAGCTTTATTTACTACTTGAATTATATTTATTTTGTGTAGACATCCCCTTCTACAGTTCCCCCCGTTCATATTCACACAGGCTACATATATACGCACAAAGTACCGAAATCATACAGCGTCGTAAATTATGCAAATTTAACACAGCCAACTACTGACGAGCTTTCACCATATTAAGTAAGTTCACTTCTTATTCCTAAAACATCTTCAATTCATAATAGACATAGACACCTACGCACAACTTGCTTGCTGTGTACACAGCCCTAATTCTTTGTATAACTTCCAATTTCGCGAAAAACGTCAGCTTCCCTTTGACAGATTTATTTCATCGCCACCGCCTGGAAACTTGTACGTGAAACCTGATGTTCATTTAAAAGTAGCACGTATTTATGTTCCAGCGCGAGATATGAATAACATACTCGAAAATCTTGATGAAATGTAGCAAAGGTTGTAAAGAAAAAACTGGTGTACATCTCTCTGTGGGTGTCAAGTGAGCCTTTCACCCTGTTTAGGATACACGCTTACAAAAAACCCTAGAATCAACACTTCTCCAAGACAAAGCAGCACTTAAGTGGGTGTACAACTCGATTGACATCCTCATTTTATTGAAGAGCTAGTTCCTTCAATTTATGTCCTTGTTAGCCTCTTTGGAATCTGCTTATTTTTGCACCAAACTGAACAACCACCCACGCGTTCAGCCACTTACAATAATGCCCATGTTTCTCTCTTTGTCCCAGGCCATACAGGCTCCCGCTTTTTAGATGCAAATTCCCCAACAAAGATAAAAGTGAAAGGAGAAAAAAAATCCTGTGGAAATCAAGTGATGCCGTGTTGGTATGAAAAGGGAGCAGAAGCAATTAGTTTTTCATCATGATTTTTTTCCTAGTCTAAATATCCTCCTTTTTCCTTTTTTAGGCTCCAGAACAGACATTGCTGCACGTAGAGGTTTCAATTGAAGCGGAAAAAGTGATTACTACAGAAAAAGAGCTGGCACAACCACCGCTGTTGCTACTACCCGTGTAGGAGCGGCAGTATTACCCTAATATTTTAAAAGCTCAAGGTATTTTTTTCCTCTGCAGCAGCCAAACGAGTGTTTGGAGGAAAAAAAGAAAGAAGAAAGAACAGAGAGACTTCATTAAAAATAAAGCGAAAACAGTAGATGTATAACGGTAGTGTAGAGGGGGAAAAGGAGAAAAAAGCTAATCATTGCATGTTCTTTTTTGTGAGTGTGTACTCACCTGAATAAAACACGTCTTTCCACTTAAATAAGTAGGTAGATGGGGTATGCAAGGGGAGTTATGTGAACATCTTTACAAAAAAGGAACAGAGAGAAGCTTGTTGCTGGGACATAACAGCAAAGGCTTTCTTCTCCTGGTACTTGCTGTGCCTTTTTCTCCTCCTGGCAGGTATTTAAATCAAAGCGTTTAAT
Source organism: Callyntrura sp. NNG-2020 (assembly GCA_027744055.1). Lineage (NCBI taxonomy): Eukaryota > Metazoa > Arthropoda > Collembola > Entomobryomorpha > Paronellidae > Callyntrura > Callyntrura sp. NNG-2020. The sequence continues at coordinate 13,587 of JAHZNE010006229.1, forward strand.
TTCATTTTAGAAAAGCAAAGGAATTTCCTTCATAACAAAATATAATGTGGAGAGAAAGGGAGGGAGAGAGAGAGAGAGAGAGAGAGAGAGAAGAAAGGAAGAAGCTGTGCGCTATTGCTTTACAACGTCTTCAATATACACATATATATACCTTTCACTTAGAAAATGAGAAAGCTGGTAGAGCAAGGTATTAAAAATCAAACAATAGAGCTTGTTATGCAACAGTAAAATTATAGGACGGGCGCTTTAATGGAGTCATCGCTTATTTTCGTTTAGGGAGTAGGGGGTTTCTTACGAAAAGGCAGTGTGTGTGTGTGTGTGTGTGTGTGTGTGTGTGTGTGTGTAGGTATGTGGGAGCTTGTATAAGTCTACAGACACGTTTTTTGTTGATTTTTGTAAGCTTATATCGAATACCAACTTTATTCTCCACTAACCATCAACTTTCACTGCAATTTTAAAGGAAAAAGGTGAAATTTGCCTCTTGGTTCATTTCATGACGGGGGAGGGGAGGATGCCGATGATGAACAGGAGGCGAAAGCGAGACCAACTTTAACGAGAGTAAAACCGATTTTAGATGCCTATTTCAACTCAGTCGACATTTTGTCTTTTAAAAACTTACTTACGGAAAAAGACAGGAACAGAGAGAAAGAAGGAGAGAAAGGAAGAGGAAAAAAGTTTTTAGGGAATTTCAATGAAGAAAAAGAAATGGAAATCAATAGGAGGAGTTGGAAAATGCGCCACATATACCTACACAATACATTAGGAAAGTGGTTGTTGGTAGTAGTAGTAGTAGTAGCACAGATAAAACAGCAGCGGGCAAAGTGAGGGAGAGAAAGAGAGAAAATTAAATTACTAAATTTTCAAAAGGATCAGCTCTCAGCAAGCAAGTAAGTACGGAAACATGTATGAAAGTACAGAGGAACAAGTAAAATAACTTTATACATATTTTTTTCTTTCACAATACATTCCCATGCATTCCAATAATAATGGGATGAAGCCTCGCTTTCTGCCTCTCTCTCTCTCTCTCTCTCGTAGAGAGTATACGATTTCTGGTGAAAGCTAGTAAAACGAAGCAGCGATCCGATCTGATGTATTGGTTTCATTGCTTTATAATAAGCTGAAGCAAAAGAAAAAGTTGGAAAGTAGCATTTCTTCGGGTGAAAAGACTTTGTACTTCTTACATATCAACTGAATAGAGAAAAATTGACAACGTCGACGAAGAGAAAGTATCAAAGACATACAGTGACTGAGCAACCCGTAGATTGGAGAAGTGTAGGAAGCAGAGTATTAAAAGGAAATTCAAAGTTTAAAAAATAAGCAGATCAGTGCTTATTTCCCCCCTTCATATTACTACTCGAATGGGTCCGCCCTTTCAATGGTCGTCATTGTGTGATGGGCTTTATTATGCAAATCAAAATGTATGTATCTCTCTCATCTTCTAGGACTTTTTTTCATAAATACGAGGACTATACCAGTTAAAAAGGAGACCAACCTTTGTGTTGTCATTTCAAATACTTTAGAGTACAATAATTTGGGAGTTCAATTGGTTTGTGCCACTTATTGGGAAATCTGAGAATTGCAAATACGAGGTATGAAATAAAATAATGAAGTTGATAACAGGGAATTTCAATATTGGGCCCCTTTTGTAGCTTTTTGTGAATGCGAATTTGGGGTAATTGGATATTCAATACGGCCTAATGATGAGATCTAAATTCAATTGAATTGCGTATTACATTTTATCTAAATTTATTACTTCAAGCATTTCATATCAGGTTGATATATCCATGATGCGATGGGGCGTGCTGTGTGTATGCCTAGATACCACTTCATAATCTAGATACCTATTCAATTATATGAAATTGAAGCACTCGTTTTTTTATCTGTCAATTAAAGAGTGCACTGATAACTTCCAAAGGGGGGATCTAGAGCAAACAAAAACAAAATTTTTGGGTAGATACCGTGTGAACTGGATCATGAATTTCTACTTTATTAACTACAAGTGGTGAAGCCACTTATTAACTTTACCCGATGTCTGTCTGTTTCTCCGGTGTTAGTGCCTGCGCCTGTAAAGGAAAAAAGTAATGAGTTGTTTTTCGGTAATTGATAGCTTTGAAGATGCACCCATATGGTTAATCCCCAGTGCCTGGAATAAAACTGTACATAGGTCGTATCGACACACAAAATAAAATTCCAGCACTCCATTCCGTTCCTGAGATACACCGCAAGCGGACAGTCAACCCAACCCTGCCTCCAAACTCTCAAGTGCTGTTCTCTCAGTACATCCAAACATTTCTCCGTCAGCGAGCATAAATTTTCCGCGTATTCCCTATGAGTATGCCCCTGTATTTTCAATTACAAGGTAGAGTTAACAATACTCCGAATATTTGACAGGGGAGCAATAGTTACAATTAATAAAGTTGAAAATGCTGGTTGTCACCTATTATTAACGTGAAACAAGCGTGTTCCCTGCTCATCCATCTCTTCATATCAGGTTAAATCAAGCAGTCAACCGATCAAGGGGAATCTTGTTATTTTCCTCTTTTTCCATCCTCCTGTCCTGTATTATTGTGGAGTCGTTTTCCCAGGAACAATTACGCGTCTCTCCCTCCGTAGTGAATGCGGAGAAAGGGAGTCAAACGGAAAGCAGATTATTTTTCCTGCCTTATTATTATATTGATATTATCTTAACGTTCTTTCCAAACATGTAAACAAATCATTCAAATGTAAATTTGATGATTCCCGTCCTCATTATCCCTATAGTATAGACGCTCCATACTGGTCTCAGGCTTTGATCATGTTTCAGACAAACCCTTTATTTTCGACAAAACAATTCAACGTAAAAAGACAGCCATGCAAGCATGACATTATCATCTTTTTCATCTTTAATGACTCTGACTGCTCGCTCTCAACCAAATTGATTTCCCTTCTGACCATGTTATACTCACTTACAGTTATGCGCTCCTTCCTGACAAAATGTTTGGGACGGGTGCACAAAAACAGGGGAAAAAGATTGGTAGAAGTTGTAGGTAGAGCGAGTTATTATCGGAACAGACGGCGAAATAGGGAGTCTATCGGATTCCAAGTCTTTTAAATACGCCGAGCCAATCTAATCTGTTGCCAATTTTAATTTTACATGATTTATTCGATATGTGTTTAGCGTCGGACTTGACATGGCTCTTTTATCATTTTACGTCAGAAAAGCACATTTTCAATTTCGCTCTCCATTGTAATCATCCTCGCCATTTCAGACAAAGGGAATTTTCTCTGTTGAAAAGAAGAAATTGCAAAGTAGGCACCAGTATACTCAAAAGGTCAACAAAGTTGATCGGAAGCCAGCAGGAAAGTCCAGTTCAATCAATGTCTCTTCCCTCTCTCTCCTTTTCTCTCTCTCTCCCTCTCGCTCACGCACACCATTCAAGTAAGTTTGGGTTTAGAAACGGATTTCATCTGACTATTTAACTGGATTCCGTACAAGAACTATGCTCCTGGAAAAGGGGCTGGGGGAAGGAAAGTATTTAGCTTTGATTGTGATTTTCCAAGATTTCTTAAGCGGATGAATGTATTTTCTTGGATGGATGGATGGATGGCCAGTTTGACGGGATTCCAATGAAGGATTTTCTCTTTCTTCAGTCATTCGTTCACTCGGTAAACTTTGCGCTGCTTTCCTTTTCCCGTACAAAGAGAATACATGAAGGAACAGGAAGATGAGGAAGATGTAGTAAAAGTGTGCATGTAGACGAAGGGAAAAGGGAAAAAAGCGATGATGATACGCGTCGCTGATTCTATTTATTTTCCTTTTGTGTGAGTGTTTAAATGAATGTAGCATGCTACAGCCTGTGATAAACTCCCTTTCGGAGTTTTTATTTGTTACAGTTTCTTTTTAGGTGTGTATTCACTTTCAGTCAAAGTTTTGCTTCACTAAACCTTGCACAAAAACATTTTAGTTACACGGTAAATGGGCTTCCTTTTCTGTTTCCTCTTCTACTCCCATTTTCATTACAACACACACACAAACGTACACACAACCACCTCTCCTCTCGTCTTCATTCACCATGGCGCTGGGGACTTGGAGCAGGGAGGGACGTTGTAGTCTGGTGAGAAGGAGGGAGGAAGAGGAAGTGAAAGAAAAAGAAAAATCTTTAGAAACAAAAAAAAATCATCTCTGACGGTGCCGTTTCTGTTGAAATGCGAAGGACTCTTCGGTTTTCATTTTAATGCGCTGTCCCCATCGGGAAGGGAAAAACGGACGGATGGGTTTTTCGTTCAATTGCTTTTATTTGACCAGCAGATAAAATATAGGGGAGATGGTGTGTACGTGTACACATGTGTGCCTGTTTCTCTCTCTCTCTTTGTGTGTGTGTGTGTGTGGGCGAGGGAGAGTGGATTTTGTAATTGCCAAAGATTGCACTGACTCTCTGCGGTAAAGTTTCTTTGGAAAGGGTGAAGTCTGTCGCATAAATAAAATGAAAGAGTGGAGTGTTTGGGAGAGCATTCTGCGCGACAAAATTGAGTGTTTTCCTGCTGCATTGACGAGTCCTTTCTCCAAACGACAAGTCTCCCGAAATTTGGGAACAAGTCTGCTAACAGGAAACAAAAGGAGGAGGACAGAACAGAAGAGGTACGGCGTTTTACAAATAAATGGGTAACTTAAACACTGCTGACTGAACAGTGAGCAAGAGACAAACAAAGAGGCACAGTTTGCAGACCAAAGTTGGAGAGCAACAGTAGTAAAAAGCATTGTAGTTGTGGTGGCGGCAGAAGTAGCCAGCCCGACACACACATACATATATAGCTTTGGTACACAATATGACATGCAGTTGGGAACGGATGTAGAAAGTCCTGAGGACGACGATGATGACAATGCTGAGTGTACACTACCAGTATCTGTGACTAGTGAGGAGATTAATGAGAATCGAAAAGTTAAGTCAAAGAGTAAACGATTCGGAGGAAAAGTGACGGAGAGAAGAGACAAGAAAAGGAAAGGGGAACGATGGCGAGGACGATCATGATGTTGATGATGACGGTAAAAACAAAAGAACTACCGGAATAAAATTCTATACACACTCCTTTCTCTCCTGCTTTCCCCTTTCACGCATTACGCATTCAACTTCTCAACAGACAGCAGCGAGAGAGAGAGAGAGAGAGAGAACAATAGGGAAAAGTAAAGCTCAAAGTTTACTTCCGATACCTTTGTGGCTCTATGCCTCTAGGAAAAATAAAGATAGAAAGTTATAAGTAGACATTTATACACACGTAGGTGCATCATATGTAAATGCATCGTACCGCACAGCCTGGGTGGGACACGACGACAAGTTTTCTATTATAAATCCAGGAAAATGAAAAGACTTAGTGTAGCGTGTCTGAATGTAAAAAAGTTTGATGGTCAAGTAGGACCCGGGGTTTACCACGGCACTGAAGTATTAACATGTAATGACGGCTGCTGACCATGCATAATATCATGTACATAATGTAGTGGTATCCTGCTATGGTTACAAGTTTCGCTTAAATCTTCTCGTAATATGCATACTATTTTTGTTTTAAAAAATGATATGCTATATGCAACGTAACCACAGAAGCAATGAACGATCGTATTCCATCCATCGAAATGCGCATATTCTGACTATTCTTGAACTATAAAAATTGAATTGTCGTTTTACATTCGTGTAGACATGTTTTGTATTTTTATGCTTTCTGGTTTTCAAAAATTGCCAGAATTTAGAATAATTTGTAGATAATGTTCATAGTAGAGATAACGAAGACTACTATGGGTACAATACTGGGTTTTCATCGTTTGGACATAAATTTTTAAAAAGTGCTTTTTTTAAATTTTTAAATTTTGCATGTAAATTAATAAACGTAATATTTTTTCACCAACGTGCACGTTATTAAATTTCTAAAATTGTCTTCACTTTGATAATTGAGAGAGCATTACAGTAGGAATATGCACCAGTCGTCCACCACGTCACCACCCGAAATACGACTACAAAATTACTGTAGCAAAACGTTCCCTATGACGATGATTTTCCCTTTTCCTCTAAAAAAAATCTCCGCCGAAAGCGACACAGCTTTGGCGTTGAACATTGCATGTACATTTGTTGTGTGTGGGGGTGGGTGGGTGTACACAACACACGAACATTACTCCAAGCTAACCGGTAGGTAAATGTTTGACCGTACAGTAATCTCTGTCTACTGCATTACCACACTAACCGGAAGCTTCCAAACATTTATTTTCGTCGTTATGACTGGTCTTTGGACGCTCTCCTGAATATTTATCCTACTCAAACTTTCTCATCCAATACGGCATGTTCCTTTACCCCTTTAGTCTTTTACTGTGTATGATCGTTATGAAAGATATATGGGTGTACTCTAATGAGTTATTTCTTTTAACATACTTAAATACATAACGTATTATTTTTCCACACACTCCGGCAAAATATCAAGTCTCGTTGAAACAATAAATAATAACACGAATAATGGACAACCAGGCATGTATGACATGGTGATTATGTAAAACTCACATGACGAGGACGATAGAGGTTTGTCACCATTTGTCCCTGTCACCTGTACTTTCCCTGTTGTGCAACGCGAGTATGCGAATTGTGATGAGTTTCCCATTACCGTAGTCGTCGTCGTCGTCGTCGTAGTAATAGTGCAGTAGTGGGCAGACGTCACTAGGCGCCCGCTTATACCCAAAATGTGGCAACCAAGTATTTCGTTGACGACAAAATGGAATTTGGAAATGGTATATTTATACACTCGTTATAAAGTCTGCTTTCACCATTTGGTGAAAATAGAAATAATGCGGACAGTTTATAACGAAAAGGCTGTCTGTGATCATATCAATATTATTTGCGACAGTAAACGAAATTTGTTGATAGCTGTACACTCGCTCTCGGACAAGAGAGTAAAAAACGAGAGCATCTCTCTATCTCTTTTCTTTCGGTGTTCCTCCCAAAAATCCGTGTATTACTTGGGACACCCTTCGGCTATAAATACATATAATAGCGTGGCTTGTGTACGTGTGGGTGTGAGTTTTTCCTCGTAGTCCACAAGACACTAAAAGTCTGTCCTGTCTAATAATATTCGATCACATATTTTATTCCCTGGAGCAATACCACTTGTACAGTATAAGTTGAGTCCGTCTCCGAGTTTTTCTTTCTTACCATCAAAACATGTACACTGTCAGCTCTGATATGAACTCATCCTTTTTTGTTTTCCTTCTTCCCACAATATCCTTTCCGCCTTTTTCCGGCGAATTCCTATAAGCACTTGGTATTCAATAGAAGATTTTTTTGTAAATTGGAAAAATCGCGTGCTTCCGTTCCCGTTCAATTTTTTTCGATGGATGGTGTGTATATATAGTCAAGTGTTGTTACCACTATTTGCGGGGTTGGAGAGTGTATTCTTGTAATGGGATGGCCTTCCGACTTATTTGTCATTCTGATTGTGAGTGTCATATCTGTAAATCTGTGTTCCTAAAATGGAAACTGCACTCACTCAGTCACTGCCGGTTCCATTTGAAAGGCTGTCACATTTCATTTTTGTCATCAGGCACAAAAAAAACTTAGCACTACTGGCTATTCGAAGCATGCTCGGCAGACACTCACAGCGAGTAATATAACGCAATCTGCACATATTTTTATCCTCCAACAATCTACCATTGTTGACGGACTTTTTTTTATACGCGGGCATTGTAAGTAAACAATATTCGTTTAAATGATGTTGCATATTTTGTCGAGCAAAATTTGCATACCTTTACATTCCTACAGAAACCATCATCGTATGTGTTTGTTTGTGTCCTCGGTGTTTTGAGCCAAAGTTAGCCTACCCCTAGCGTCTGATCTAAAGCACACTCAGAAGTTTGTTCAAGTTCCTCTTTTTATTGGAGATGAACGGAAAATTTTATTGCGGATTTTATTGTTGTTTCTGCGTTTTACTTTCCAAACTTGTCCCATAAATTATGGACCACCCCTTAGCATATCTTTTACGCAATTAAAAACAGATATATCCTGATCTAATGGACCTCTACGAGCTGCTCCGCTCGCTCCATGAACATGCCTTGGGCTGTGCAGATACTTCCATCCAGCTCCACCAGAATTCAGCTGATGTATTATTTATGAGACCAAGGGAAAATGTTTGTCGTTTTAAAGAGGATTATTGACGCATTCTGATTTTTTTGCTTAGAGATTGTGTTACCCGTGAGAAGGAGTCTTCGCAGCACATTGCATTCCATCGGTCTCCGTTCCATTCTGTTATTTTGGAATGGACAGGGATAGTAGAGCTTAAAGTATGCAAAGATAATGATCATGATAATGACAGCGAAAGTAAAATAGCGACAGAGCACCATGTGGCAGTATCAGGTTAGCATTGCCTGCGTCAATAACAAGGAAGGAAATGCCAGAAGATGGCAAGTAGAAGGGAAATTGTCGGCACTACTACTTTTGGTGGTCTTTGTTGTTGTTGGTTTCGGAATAGTACAGCATGTCCAAAATGAAGTATAACACTCCTGGCAGAATCGATGACCCGATCGATCCATCGACCGAGCTGATATATATGCCTTGTCTGAAGTGTTCGCGATCAAAAAGCTGATGATGGTGATGATGAGACAGTGATGATAAGTCTAGTCGACGTTGCTACTTAATGGCCATGTTTATCCTTCTGTCCTTCTCTTTCCTTCCCCCCTCTCTCCTCTCTCTCTCCTCTTTGTCGTTTACATTGGTTCCGTCGTCGTGTTTTCATCTTTTCCCTGGTACGCTCGTCGCGATGCGGGGAACTGGAAAAAATAAAGAAGAATGTAAGCAGGCAGGCACCAACAGAGAGCTTACTATTATCATAATACATAATAATAACAATAAGGTAAACAAGAACGGAAGTTGTTGTTAAGCTGTTGACTTTTTACTCTCTATTGTCATCGTATCGATGATGTGCATATTAGCGTGTGTGTTGTGTAGTCTCATCCTCCGTGAACCATATCAGATGCATTATCTGACAAACTAGGAGTGGGCGTAGTGTGAAGCGGGGACAAGTGGAGAAAGCGAGATCAGGGCGACACGGTAACTACGACGTCATCTGCCTTTGACACGAAATGAGTCGCATCGGTGAAACATTCATGCACATAATATATGGGGGATGTACACAAATACATGTCGCTACAATAAGATATTTCTGCGATATAATTCACGCCGGGATGTTATAAAGATGCTTTTAGCAGGAGAGGAAAATTAAAGTGCTACAGGAAATGAGAGGGGCAATGTGTGTGAAGGGAGGAGAGGAGAGAGGGAAGGAGAAAAGAAGAATAAAGAAGGAGTATGATTAGTAGTCCATAATTGGGAAAAGATGTATAATGATAATGTCGCGTCTGTTTTTACTTTGTAATGCAATAACCACATGTTCTCAATACGGACAAAGAAACAGCGGGAAAGGTATCTCACAACTAGATATTATGAGACGTGTAGGCGAGTTTATTATTTTTAAAAGTTTTTTTTAATGACTACCCACCAGCCACCACCCCCGCCAGTATGATCATTATCCTGGCCGTTGGCGCCAGCAGCATTAACAATATGGTTGGGATTATCCCGATGTAAATTTATCGCATTGTTTGTTTAGTCCGTGATTTTTTTTATAGAAAGAGGTATAGCACACAGGAATACATACATTCCCTGAACCCACATAATATTTGGGAGCGTTGCGACCACGCTGGAGCGAATAATTCATTGTATTACGAATGGTTTTCAAATAAATTCCGAGGAAACCGAGATTCTTTCATTTCCGCTTATCGCACATCAACATGCACGCCGCCCTTTACCAGCGCGACCACCACCCACATTATACCTTTTTCCGAGAGGCAGTCTCCATCCGACCAGAGAGAGTATTGACAAGAGGCAAAATTGGTAAACAAAACTTTGTGTAGGCTGAAGGGATGACATAAAAAAAGCGGCCGTGGCAGCAGCAGTGCCAGTAAGTAGTGATCGAAAAGCTATAATCCCCCTGTACTCCCATACTGCCATCGCCACCACGCCAAATAGTAAACCAAACCAACAAACAAACTGGCAAATGTGTACTCTGTGACTAGTGTACAGTGTGTACACACACACACAAGCACACAATCTCTCCTACTAGTACACAATTCACAATCTATTTATAAATACCGCTTCTCCTTTCCTACTGTCATCATCGTCGTCGCCGTCGTCCTCTTCTCGAGGAACTGGTGTGTGTATGTGTGTGTATGTGTGTGTAGACTATAGTTCAGGGAGAAAAGAGAGAAACGAAAAATAAAGATTTCCCTTGTGGCTCTCTCTCTTTTTGTCTGTAAGTATATACATCTAACTCCTGGTGGTGGTGGAGTTCCATCCAAAAATCAGATGAGATTTTCAGTTTGCATAAAAACACGCAATGAAACAAGTAGTAGTAGGAGCAGCAGCAGCAACAGTGGTAGTAATAGTAACCTGGAAGCTTTAAAACTGTTTCACTCTCTCCCTCTTATGGATTTCTTTACTTGCTTTTCTCTCGAGCCATCATCATCCATCCGTTTTTTCCCTCTTGCTACTTACTTCAGTTTTTCCCATTTTCCCACTCACTCCCATCGCCATCATCCATTCTCTTTCTTCTTGTTACTCTCTTCATACATTATTTTCCTTCTGCCTACTTGTCTCACTTTGTTATATTTACAATATTGTTCTCTTCTTCTTACTCTTTTTTATCTCTTATAAAGTTGTACGTCTCTGGGTGGTATGCGGTGCGAGTGGAACAAGTCCTGTTGATGGTGGTCGTATGGTGATGTTTCTCTGCCTCGCGACGATTTTTTCGCTTCCCTTTCCCTTCTTCTGGGAGTCATCTTATCCCTTTTTCTTCGTCTTTTTCTTTTTCTTCAATCTTACTTTACTTACTTAGTGTTCATGAAAGTTAAGCAGCATCTCTCTCTCTCCCTCTCTCTCTCTCTCTCTCACACAAAGAGCAAAGTGAGTGAGTGTGTGCTGTTTCCGTTTTCATTGTGGTGCAATGGCTGCAAAGTGGAATACCACCATCACTACTGCTCCTGTAACTATACAGCCTCCATCATCAACATGTTCGTCATCAGTATCACACCCTCCCTTGTCTTTTATACCCAATGATACATGTTATTCTTTACATGAGTGACGCTGAGTGAGTAAATATAGTAGTCTTTTTTGACTCTTGACGGTTTCATCTTTTTTCTTCTTATTTTCATCACCACACACACCACTATGCACAAACAGCAGGCTGGTGTTTTAGACCAGATTGTGTGTGTGTAATATATTTCAGTTATAGGGTTCCGCGCGTGCATCACTTATACGTTTCCCCGTTTGAGCCACATTTTTTTTCATCGCAAGACAGGGAGAGAAAAAAAACGTATTTGTCGCTCAGAAAGTGGGGAAAGGAAAACAAGAGACGGGCGGTGTTTTGAGATTTCCTGGTGAAAAAGTGCTTGCATCATCCCTACCTTTCCAATTTCATCTCTCTCCACTGGAAGCACATTCCACCACCGTGCATTCATCAGAAAGGGAAAGAGAGGAAAGTAAAAGCAGGCTTCAATGCTTGTTTCCTTCATTATTTTCCCAACAAAAAATTGCAAGACGTCCCGATATCTCAATGTAAGTATCAATGTCATTCGTAGTCAGGGCTGATGAAAATCCTCGTCAAAAATGACGCTTCCACGGTGACTGAATGGGAGTTAAGATTTAAGAATACATTCAAGGGGAGACAAGAGGGTAGAAAATGGTTGATGTCTGTTGGATAAATGTTTCTTTCTAATACTAATAATACAACAACAATAACAAAACAGAAAAATCCACACACTCCCACACGGACTTTTAGTGCTTTCAGACGCTCCTCAAACTTTGTCGAAAATGGGAAACATGGCGGGCAGGAAAAAAAACGTATTAAGAAAATGAGATGTATAAATCTACCTTGTAGAGAGGATGAGTATCGCATGACGAGATGCAAAAAGCGATGTAAAGTCAGAAAGGGAAATGTTTGTTTTCTCTCGTTCCTCCCATCAAGTCTGCAACGACGGTAGACGCAACACCAAACGCATTAATCCTATTTTCCCTTTCTTTTATTTTTCTAACAAATTTACTTGACTTACCTGGAAAAATTTTGTGTTTTTCTACCGACCCGAAAATGGAAAATTTATTTATTTTGCATTTCCTTTTTTTCTTCTCTCAAAGAAAGAAGAAACGAAGAATAATGTTGGCAGACTCTCGTCTCGTCTTTTCAAAGTTCCAAAAAGGTAGTCAGCCAACCAACAACAAATCATCGTTTCAATGTGTTTATACCCAGAAAGAGTCGATGTACAAGAGCCCTTGGTTGAAGAGGAATATTCCACCACAGCAAGTCAATATATTGTCACTTTGTGGTGATGTGACAGGTAGCAAGGCGGATCCAGTTCCCTTTTTAACCAAAGTTGCTAATGTCATACAACAAACTTTCCTTTTTCTTCTGTCATGTCACTGCCATTCTAAAACTGTACATACTTATTAACTACGAAGAGCATTTTAATGCTAAAGTAGTTTATGCGATCAGTATGTTTGTCTGTCTGTGTGTCTGTCTGTCCGTCCGTCCG
>JAHZNE010006230.1:0-11087 GCA_027744055.1 Callyntrura sp. NNG-2020
ATGATAGTGACTATGTAGGCACACGTCTGCTGGATTCACATGGTCAAGGCAGTAATTACGGGTTTACTCTTAATCCTAAGTAAGGGCATGTTCCCGATAAGTAAATGTGTCAGGAAAGCTCTGATTTATTTATATTATGATTTTCCTCCACTTGGAGTGTGTATCAGCAGAGGGGATACCACTACTGCAATACGGGTAATTTTAAATGACGAGGCGGGCACACAGGTAAACTATTAAAGCTGGAAAACGCTTTACGTTCCAAAAAAGTGTGGAATATGGTCGGATTTTTGGTGCAAAACGTCTGCATTCATTGCTTTTTGTATTCGGCATGGGGCCATAGACCAGAGGGAGGGTGAGTGTTATTGAGTATATAAAACTTCATTTAGAATTACAGTAGTAGTCCTAGTGTGCTTTCATCCCTTTTGTAGTAAAAAAGGAGCAGCAACGGCGTTACTACTACTGCTGCTGCTACTACTGCTACTACAAGGGGAAATATACGACGATCAGTTGGAGGAGAAAATGAAGGGAAAAGAAGAAAGTAAAATTTATGCGATATGATTATGTTCTCTGAGCATGTAACGCATTTTCCTTCTTTCATTTCCACCAGCAGCCACACTACAAAAGTGTAATAGACGTGGTCGTAGATGTTGCGGGAGGACGTATAGTAGCGGTGGCCAATAATATATTGAACCGGGTTACTTGCATTGGTCGGTACAATTTTTTCGGCAGCAGTAAAACGCAATGAAAGACGATAAAAGTGTAGAAAATCGGCTCTTAAAATGGGATAACATGAACACACGAGCCAAGAAATTTATCTTAATAGGATGGATGGTGTATGTGTGTGGTACTACTCGCGTGTAATAGCAAGTTGGGTTCGATTTGAGCAAAGGGAAAAAAGGAAGAGAGGAAGAGAACAAGGAGGGAAAAAGAGAGCAGTCGTGAAATAGTACAATTAAAATAAATTTTTACATTCAGCTCTCAATACACGTCAACCAGCTACATTACAGTGTAAGTCAACAGCAACAAGCCAGCTGAATTTTAAGTCACATTTTATCCCGTACTAAAAGGGGAAAAAGAGTTAAATGTGAAGTACTGTGTGGATTGCACATGGGTATGTCTGTGTGAAAGTAAATATTGCCAATGACCAGCACATAACACACACACATACATCACACAGCGCATAAAGAACTTTGCTGTGTACGCAGAAGTAAGGTGAAAGTACATAATTCCAAATCCAATACCAGTAATCAGAAAAAAAGGCTTTGTGAATTTTAAAAACGGTTACTCTCCCTTTTAGAGAGTAAAATAATGGGTGTTTAACTAACTTGTCTTGACACGTATAGGTATTTGTAATGTACACGACGAGAGGAGGGAGAAAATGGTACTGGAGAGGAAACTGCTTTACCAGGAAATATGACGGTGGCTCCATACAAAGCAGAGGTGCCTTTACCAACGACCAAGCATAAAAAAGCTTGGTATGACCACCAACATATATGCATATCCATGAGAATCGACATTGCCGTTTATATGCGTACTTAATATGTGTTCTAACGGTAATATCATCGACGGCAATAGCCATAATAATAATGGAATGACATAACACACCAACCAACCAGCATTTTCATTCAACAACCTCTATGTACTAAAGCCATTTTCCGGTTTTATATGCATATAAACACCTTCCTTGCAGCAGTATAATGCAATTCGACAATACTGTCGTGTGGGGGAACAGCACATTCTTTTGTTTGTAATTGTAGACCATATCAAGGCAATAAAATGTCATTCTAGCCGCATTAAAAATAAAACAGAAAACAAATGCCTGCTCTCTCCAAGCTTCTGCTGGGAGGATAGTAATCGTTAAGTCAAATCTTCAAAAGAACTGCACGTACATGTGGTACTGAATTTCAATGCTGGCCGGGATGCAGTAGCCAAGCTAAAAAGATACGAAGTTTTGGGGATTTTAATCATGGGTGGCAAATGCAATGTTATTCTACATAAGTAAAACAGCGAGCTTTCTGTTACAAAGTGTACCAATTGCATGTATTTCTAATTTGGGGTTCATTCACTCTTCCTGACGGGCTATGGAAATGGTAAACATTTTAAATATTGAATACAAACATTTTGATAATGTTCGTTACTGTATATTTTCCCCATTTTCTCATTAGGTATAATCTGAAGTCAATTTAATCATGATCCTTATAAACATGCAAAGGTTAAAGGTAACACATTGTTTTAACATTAAGAATAAAGATGGTGGCGTACACTTATTTTGTCACTGTGTAAGGTCGTTACTTTTTGTAAAGGGAACTGTCCTTTAAACCACTTTAACTTACCCATGAGGTCATAGGTGTGCATCCTCGTGGAATAAAAAGAGATTCGAAAAACAAGACGAAATGTACATTCCCCCAAATCATTACAACTTTCACATTTTTAAATTTTCTTTTCTTCTTAAACTACTGCTATGCAACTCAACTAGTTACTGCTACAACTACTACTGGTACTCATGATGATGTGAAACCATTACCATTCCAAATTTGAATACGGCGCCCACCAGCACATTATTTTATGATCATGTTCTCGGCTGTGTAGCTCAGCTCTTTTATAGGGGCATCTTTGAATGTGATGTAAGTTGAAGGAACTAACTAAACAGAAGATCCCCTTTCACCCAACCAAATGCAAACATGCACATTACATGTACAGCTGTGATGTTAAGTACGGCAGCAGGCGGAAAAGAGAATAGGAAGAATTAAGTGGGCATGCAATCGTCATGATAATAATAATAATCGTGGATATACTTCTACTCTGTGGAACATGCGTACCTACTTGTTAGAACACAAATTGTGTCGTCGTCGTCGTCGAGAGTATTATTCTCTTTTGAATATAACAACAGTAGGCCTGGTTGAACTTATAACAAAAGTAAGTGAGAGAGGGAGAGAGAGAGAGCAAGCAAAGAGACAAAGTTTATATAGATGAATGAATAATAAAGGCGTGTATTGTGAAAGGACAAGAAGAACACCATTGTGGGTAATGTTTGCTATAATATATTTTGTTATAATAGACACACAGCAGTCGCCACACGCTCTCTGCCACTTTTGCTGCTTAATCTTCTGTCTCTTAAGCTTCCCACCATGCAAATTATATGGCCCTGCATTTAGATCACATTACCTCAAATTACGATACAACATTGACGTAAAACAGAAAAGAGAAAGCGACGAGAAACGGGGCATGTACACTGTTGTCTGTTTAGGTACACGCTATTCTATATCCTTTCCACTAACCATCATCACCGTCACCACGGTTGCCACTACTACCGCCACTACCATCATCATCAACATCAAGAGAAAAATAAAAGAACACCAGCTACACAGCTTGTGCTTTCCCAACTGACGTTACTTTCTTTATACTTTTAAACTGTTCTTTGCATCAGGCTTTAAGGATTGCATATGCATTAATATGAATACATAGGTATTCAGCCGCAAAGTGTTATCATGGGCTTTTAGATGTACAGTGTACATAGAATATATATAAGCTGTAGGGAGCATGATGATGATCATGATCATGATGATGACAGTGATGGGATGGGACTAGTTAGTTTTTCCTCGTCAGCACTTATGCATAAACTGCCCCTACAACACTTTTTATTCCAGACTTTTCCTTTTTTTAACAGAGAGCAAAGACTAAACTAAACGGGTTTCTTATTCAAGGAACAAAAAAAGGAATCGATTTAGTGCGCTGAATGTCGAGCAACTTTAGGATAGCTGAGTCGTCGTGGTTGTGTTTGGTGACGACAAGAAACTTTCTTTTTTGGTACAAATGAAGGCCTTTGCCTTCTACTATTCTTGCCAGATTCGCGGTACCACTTCCTGCTGCCTGCTTTCTAGCTAACTTTCCTTGACGAAAGAAAACTGTGCGGAGATAACACAATGAATATGTAACATGGCAGCCATCAAAAACCGCATATGTAGTTGGTGTACCTTCAATTTTTACTTTATCCTGTTTATAGTCATTCAGTGTTGCAAAGAACTAGGTATCACATCACAATCTCCTTTATCATGCATGCGTACATTCACCATCACAAAATGACGTTTTAAAAATTACTGCCTGTTCAAGAAAGAAAATCGCATAATAGTATTATGAAAACGTATAGTGGGTGGATATATAACCTAATGGTGATGAAGATGGTGATGACGAGAAACAGGAGAAGGATGAGATGACACCGCTAATCTTATTGATTGAAAACACGCACACACAACGTAGTAGTACAATCCTCCAGACGCCAGACACGCAGCCACACGCTGATGGTAGTCATCGTAATCATCTTTATCCTGCCTGGTTCCGTAATGGTATACTATACGATCAAGACGAAGACTACGAACGCAAAATGTGAGAATGGTGTTCTACCCTGCCATATTCATCTCATTACCGTTACAGCATGTCGTTATTTTCACCATTAAAAAGTTCGCTGCTGGAATGGACTGCCCAGGATGGGATGATTTTTTCTAACTGTAAGAATAATGACGGAAAGCTTTTGTTCAAGATATTTTACAAGTTTTACTTTGCTTCCCTCAAATCCTTTACTTTTCCCCTAACTTACCTAAACGCTTGTAAAGCAAGCAAGCAAACTAGATGAGGAGAGTGGATTACAGCGGCTTAATACTTCTTTAATACTTCCAGTCAATCGTAAAGTTTGAAAAAGAGCTCGTGATTTTCTTCCTGCACTTGCTTATCTGAGCTCTACAGACTGTTCATCAATTAGTACTTCACTTGTATCACGCTCTCGTCGTGCTCATTTGTGCCTACGCAAAATTCTCCAAGATTATGGTAAATTACACAGGAAGTTGTAAAAAAGACGGGAAGGCGAAGGTTGTTTCAGTAGTGAAACTCATTACACGTTTCGTCGTAATCTTGTCAACGTCAAAAAATGATGAAACAGGAAGAAAAATTAGGATTTCATTTAATGGAAGAATCAAGTTTATGATCGGGTAAATGTACATCATTTGGCTACTTCCTTTTTCGATACTGTAAGGATGGGGAGAAGCTTCCATGCGTGTTTTCATTTTGTGGCAGTTCCTTGTTTCTCATTTCCGGCAACTCCAATGCATATATACACATTGAAGAGAAAGTTCAAACATAGAAAGAGTTACAGTTAGAAGGGACGTGACAGCAAGCATTCTACATTTTGATACGAAAATGCACCCATTGTTAATATCATTCTGGCATGGTAGAGAAAAAGTTCAACGGCACTTGCAAAATTTATTTCACAAGGAAACCGCTCTCCCTTTCCCGTTGTGGATTTATTTCATTTATTGCATGGAAGACTCATATTTTCAACTAGAACGAAGTTGTTTATTAACTGTCGAAATCATTTACAGTGAAAGTAGTTTATGAAATCAATGTGCAGTATGTGTAAATGTGTATCTATCAATCTGTCTGTTACACCATAATTTTCGCGTTAGTTCATGAATTTCGTTCAAACTTGCCATATTAGGTACGTAGGTACATATGGTTCAATAATATGTATCCTATTGAAACTCGGATCAAACTTTTAAATATGGTAGAAGTTATGGGAGTGAGAGATTACAAAGTATATATATAAATGAACAGTTTTTTGCAAATTTATAAAGTTTCAAACAGGCTTTTTTCGGCAGTTTTTCCAAAAAATGCATTACATCACATCATGTGTGCAAAAAAACTATGATTAATTGTTCGTATGTCTGGTTTCTACATTTTTGTAAAAACGGGACCCTTACATTAGCTTTTTGCTAGACTACCACCCTCACTAATATTAGTAGTTAAGTGCAACGAGCTAGTCGAACGCATATTCATTTGAGTCCTCTTCGTAACAATGTACGGTATACCCCATACACGTAATTGGATAAACAAAGAAAAGGAAAAAATTCATTACGGAAGAGGTGGAATGCTTGCATAATGTCACACGCAACTACTCCTTTTTTGTTGTCGTAGTACACGTTAGAGTTAATTATAAATCAGACGAGAAAAATGAACGCGGGAGAGGATGTGCACGGAATTTCCTCTGTCGTGAACTTCTGCTGTTAGACTTTTATTTCTGGCGTGTGTGACTTCTGTGGGACAAAAATAAAATACATGTACAGTAACTGTACTGTGTAGAACTGTTGCGTTTGTCGTTTTAACCTATTTTAGAACAATAAAAAGTCACACGAAAAAGGGAACTATAAACGCTATGCACACTTGACTTTAAGGTACCCAGAGAAAACAAGAAGAAAAAGTAAAGAAACAACATTGTAACGATAAGTGTATTAAGTAAGTGATTGTTATTAGTAGTAAATGTATTATTAAACTGTCATCTGGCTGTTTTGGACCACTCAGCTGTCACTCAATGTAAACGTTGGACTAAATGAACGTTTTTTCTAGTTGTTAGCTACCTATAAAAAGGGACACACTTTTGGAGGTATTAAACAAGATGGATAACTAACTGCTCACGTCTTAAAATGTCTGTCTGTTTGGTCGCACAATACAACACTAACACTTGGTAAACAAAACCTTTTTGTTTGAGAAGTAAACGTGGCAGGCATTTTGTTTCTTGATTGGTAATTGAGTAAGCACCAAGTGTTATATATAGGAGCAGTAGTAAAACAACGTAATTTTAGAAGCAGACCAAATACATCATAATCAAAATAGCAGTTACGACTTTTTCCCTCCGGTTGCAGACATTAAGTGTTACACAGCTTGGCGGCACAAACACACGCATGTGTTTATTATGAAAATGTATAAAAATATGCTCCTGTGAGCAACGTCTCTCCCGTATCACGAAAATATAGACAAATCTTTCCTCTGTCGTTCCTTGACAATGCGTAATCAGATATTTAGTATGATTGACACTTACAACCTAAAGGAGAAACGTGCACAATGAAAGTCTGCATGACAGCGGCGGAGCCGCGTGCCATTTGAAAGATTCAGCATTATTATACTAGCAATTCGGCTGGGAAACGGCTGAAAAAATATTACACAAGGAAATAAACAGAACTTGCTTTTTGTCCTTTTCTTCCATTTCAGGTTTACCTGTTACCAAAAATTTGATTAGTGACTGGAAAAGCAGGTTTGTATTTTATTGGAATGTTGATTTCTTGACAGGTGAAATGTCTCCTAATGGAAATAGGACCGTCGTGTCATCGTTCATCAGTACAGCTACAGCCTTGAACGTAAGGTAAAACTGCGGATAGACAGAGGTAGTATAAGCTGGATAAAGTAGACAGTCTTTTATTGCCCTGAATGATTAAAATAACTAAAGGCGCTTTTCAGTGACACCAACAGAGAGCGTTCTCCCATTTTCAATGGATACCTGCCGTTTTTTTCTTTACCGGAAACAACAGCATTAATAATAGAGCAGAGGAGAATAAATTGTTCCGCACAATAGCAGCCGCCGCAGGTTTACGTCAAATCTGGTGTGTCAATAATTAATTGTGGATAAAATTTAGGAAACGGGTTTCCTGCCCGTTAAAAAAATACTCGGTACGTGATCCAGCATAAAGAAATTTGAAGTTTTTCATAGTCAATAAATTACCTTTTGCACTTTACCGTTACCAGAGGTGGGTTTGTTTTGCAAAATACAAAATAAAAATTTCCTCGTAATTGAAGCCAGATTAGGATTAGGTATGCACTCTCGGGTTTGTGTTCACACATGGGTGTATTTATGTTTTGAACAGGAACGAGTAAAGTGAGTCAATTCTCAGCTTCATCGACGTTTAATGAACGTACACACTTGAGTATTAAACCTACAAAACTGTTTACAGAATTTTCCCGTCGAGTTTTGCTGTTTGCCTATTCGCAGGCTTTCCATTTTCTGGTGGTAGGAAAGAGCACACGCTAATCAATGAGGTCGACGGTGGCTGTATAATAGAGCAACCATGCAACGTTGAAAAGCTGAAGGGGGGAATGTTATCAACCAGCAATTACAAATGAAGACGGAAAGGTGCAATTTTACCCTTTCTTTCGTCAGTTTAGCTGTTCCATAAAAAGAACACCGTCAACCGCAATTGCCGTCCTACTCCTGCCACAATCACTAATCACTATTAAAAGTTTTTCTAGAGGCATTCTTTCAAATGCCTAACAGTGACAAGCTACGCGGTAGCACCTTTAACAGTACAAAAGTGTTCAGAAATGCTGGTTGAGAGGAAGAGTTATTTTATATAAAGTAATAATCATCATAAATCGCGAGACCATACTCCTATCTACAATGGTATGTTATGCAGAGTGGTTACTTGGTGGGAAATACGGCGGCATAAAAACTTAAAATCATGTTTTGATTCATTTATTATGTCAGTATAATTTCTACACGTTATGCCTACGGGAAAACGAGGGAGAACGGAAGAGAAAGCTCGTGCATGTAAGTATGAAAAGTGGGTTTTCCATCCATAGTTTAGAACACAAAAATAAGTCAACATTGACAGGGATATGTACCTATGCGCCTACGCTTTTAACGACAACACTCCAAAGAGTAGCGGTCAGGCAACTAAATGATTTCCTAGGAAGTCTCAGGTTTCAGTTTTAAGCTTTGCACGGCGCCACGGTATGCTTACGTCACTTTTGTAATAGTTTAGCACATAAATTGTTCCGTTCGACATTCCTGAGCAACAGGGGCGTTAGGTATTTAGTGGCGGAGTTAAATAAATTGATCCTGTTCTCAGATTAGACCTCCACTCGTGTACTATATGCCAGGATACCGGGCTGAGAACAGAAATAATTTTAAAATTTCGACATATAAATTAAAAACAGGACCGCTGCTACGGAGAAAGTTATTACAGTGATAACAAGGGTATTTGTAGTCGAGTCAACTGGAATCAAGTTAATGATCCGCCTCATGCTTCGCTTCAGTTAAACCTAAGCCTCAGCCAACACGGCACTGGCCAATATTTCACAATTAAAAGCTCCTTTCCTTCAACTTATTACAGGATCCACTTACCTGAACATAAGCTTTCAAAAAGCAAGGAATGTCGTGGAAACTCACATAAATCAAAACAACAATGAACACTGCAGGGATATAAAAGGAACACCATTTTGGAAAATGATCAATGCTTCGCGCCAGCAAAGTTTCTCTATTTAAAAGCATCTTTGCTACCTTTTCTGCTTCTGCAAAGCACTCATCATCTACAAACAAAAGGCCCGGAAAGCCAATCCCCTGTAATTTGATTGCAACTGAAAAGAACGAGGAGTAACTCGCCAAAGAACCAAGTTTCAGTCCAGCAATGCTGTAACAACCGTCTGCATTCTCTCTTTTTTTCACTCTCTCCTCGTTTTTCTTGCTTCGGTGTATCCCTACAGATTTTTTCTTCCAATAGCCGTAGTTTTCTGACTGAGTGACTAGTGACTACTGTGGTTGACTTAAAGTAACCAATTAGCCATCTCCTGAGACACTGACCAACAGACCATATACCACTGGCCCAGAAAGTTTATCCCCATTACACAGGATTTTATTGGCCATTAACAGAATTAATTGCGGAATCTGGTTTTTTCTTCCTTCGTTTTATTTCTTCTGATGATGTTAGGTTCGGGTGTGTGCTTTTTTCACTGGATATACTACCCCTGCTCCGTCCGATATAGTACTACTGTTCCCCGGATGTTCCCGTCGATATCAGCGGGGGAAGAAAAGACAGAAAACCACGTTTATGTTAGGCTGGCAAAGACTCTAGGGAAAGTTGGATTATATAAACGATTTGCGAGGTAATCAGAAATGTGCTTATGGGAAATTACGGATGAAAAAACGTGAGTCGAAAAATATTATCCTCACCATCCAAGCTATATATATCTTTTCTGAGTCAACTTTTTTTCAGTTTCGCAAACTATACCTAATCATGTCTTATACCTCACACACGCGCCCATTTAAGAAAAATTTCTAACAGGATGTTTTTCGTTCCTAACAGGTTTCTGTGTATATTACCAAGCTAAATAACAATAAACGGATGAAAATATAGTATACCAATACACAATGTGAATTCTCCCATCCAGTCATGCATACACAGGAGAAAGGATTTCTTTTTTGGGAAGATATATGATTGGGAATGATTCTCCAGAGTGTTCCGCCAAAGTCAGGCAGGAAGGCTTGTTTTGTAGTAAGTCGTGTGTGGCAGACTCTCTGCCATAGAAAAAGTCTCACATATGCTTACGGGTTACTTACGGTTTATGTATTGTGTTTAGAGTAGGATAATAGCATTGTATGGTGAATTGATGATATGGCAAGGTAATTCATCTTTATCACCTCCGGTCATTTTTGATATTTTGCAGAAGATTACCATTTCTACACCACCACTACTGTTATATATCGCAACGCGCAAGAATATTATTTAGACTTTTTATATCACAGACGAATCCAGTACACACGTGTAGACACTCACATGCACACACCCTCGCATTTTCCTCTTTATTTTATCCCCCAGTAACAATATCAAAGAGTGTAGTACCAACAACGCTCCGATAATGAACTCCCTTTCCAAGTAACGACATATGCAGACAGCAGAGAAGAATGACTTCTCACTTAAATGTTCACTGCAGTTTAAACAAGATGGTAACATGTTTCTCCAAGGCATAAAGGTTGTGTGTTACAAGAGCGCACAATAAAATGAGGTTTACACGCTTTTGTAAGGGTTTTAGTGGAAGTAGTGTGCCTACTGGTAGTATTATGCACGTTGCTGGAAAAAATCGAGAATCCAGTTTCACTAGCAGCACACCAAACTATCATTTTTGTTTGGAATGGGTTTCAACCGGCACCAGAAAGTAGAGTGTCGGCTGGAGAAGTAGACGCAAAAAGAGATACCTAATGTACTTGTATAAACAATAATAATATATCGTATGTAATGCATATACCATTAGGCATATATGTACACCGAGTTTAGCCTCCGGAGTTCTGTTCTGCTGGTTGCAGTGAAAAACGGAAAAAGCAGGAAAGATATCCGGGGAAAATGTACAAGTGGAAAAGGTGGAATTACTAAAACACATGTGGATATTAGACTTAGCGTATAGTGTGTGTGTATGTGTAATACTTATACAACCCTACGGAAAGTTGTGGCCTAAATATTTCATAATGTGTTCACCACATATTTCTATAATAATGA
>JAHZNE010006231.1:0-38275 GCA_027744055.1 Callyntrura sp. NNG-2020
ACTCGGCCGAGTAGTAAAAAATGTCAAAAACCGGCCGAGTAGCCGAGTAGTACTCGGCACTCGGGGTATCCCTATTACGTAGCTATGAACTCCACATAACAATGTTTTCTTCACCATCGCATCGTTTACACGATTGTAAATCTTTAAGTCATTATAACATCCTTATTTATATTTATAAAGCCTAAACTAATATATGTTTTTATTTTTACGTATAAAATAATTATGACACAGCGCACTTGAAAAATATTTAAATATTGGTACAATGCATTACAAATCATAAGTTGTTTACTAGCGAAAAGATTCAATTCAATTCATCTCGAACAGTGCTTTTAAGAAAATTAATTGATGTATATAGTAATTAATATATGGTAACGTTTACGATTCTAATTAACTTTGTGCACTGCGGATTACACAATTCTTTTTACGTACACATGTCCCCTGCGTACTATTTTCACCTTTGCAGTGCGTCGAGGTGAGGGCAATATAACAGGTATCCCAGTTGACAGAAACTAGTCAGTTTTCTATTAACTATTGATTACAACAATTAAAAGTTTTACTCTACGACTCCTGACTTTCAGGGATTAAATGTTACCACGCGAAGAAAAATAAAACGTTTTTTGGATCAAATTTTCCATGCCCTTCTGATACGAGCGGTACCAATCATTTGCAACTTATGGACGGTCATTTTGTGAAGAAATCTCAGAGCAATTACTCTACTACTCTGGACACTGATCAGTGATCACCGATCAACTTGGTGAGGGTACAGCCAAGGGCTATTACAACTTACATGCCACATTTAACGGTAGGTTAGCTGACATTAAAGTTTTATAATAAACAGACATACAGACGAACTATAACAAAATGATAAGGCAGCTTTCCCAGCTCAATAATGTATGTGTTCTAGTTGATAAATTTCTCGAAAATAATATATAGTGACTTCATAAGAAACTAAAAACTATGTTTAAGTTAACCACCGCAAGCTAGACAAATCAACATTTTCCTAAAGAAGCTTCAAATTTAGTTTAAGTTCAAAGCAATGTGTGAACTGTGAATATGTCTTAGAGTGACCTGTAGAAATATTTTCTTCCGATCTTGAGTCAGTCCATATGTCAAAATGTACAGCGATCGCGTAGCCATTTTCATTTACTTCAGGTCAAACCTTATAGTTGATAGTACGAAGATGCAGTAACAACAATTTCCTGTTTCCGTAGTTCATTCTATCTAATGCATTTTCTAATAAAGAATGCCATAATGTCTAATTCATCATTATCGCAATGATTAATATAATGGGGAACATTTAGAAGCAAACCATACGCTCATTCAAAGATTCTCATTACAAACCCGTAATTCAGTACATCTCCCCACCTTATTAACGCGATGCAGCCACATTTTTTCGCAAGTTATAGTAAAACTTGCCAAAAATGTTTCTCAAATAGGTTCTACACTTACACTGTTAGTGCATTCTCAGTTCACGCTCACTGCACAAACTTTTTCCAGCGCCACACTAAATACTATGTGTGATTTATTAAAAGCAAGCAGCATCGATAATTCTGCCTTGCCCGGAGTAGAAAGCATGTATGTATTTCACCGCAACCACTTCAACCACTTTCTCAGCTTCTCTTTAAAGTGTACCCTCATCCAACCCAACCAGGTTTGTCAACATGTAGCCACAAAAACGTGTTCTGCCACAAGATATGCATTCCATCATCATCACAACCATCTTTATATTAGCGCTGCTTATGAGCAAAATAAGTACATGAGATACATTTTAACGGGGAACATACACACATTTTATAGAAGCAGCTTTCAACGGCCAGCCCCCAATGCTAACAGTCTCAAGTTTCAATCTCTTTCGCTCGCCTTCTTTCTACTTGACACGTTCAAAGAAATCTCGAGAAAGTGAGCCTTTTGCTCCAACTCAAAAACAAAACAACATATCACCGCTTAGTACTCTTACTCTTTTGCACATTCCCAGAAGCGTTAAGAACCTGAAGCTAAATAACATTATCACAACACAACAACAACAGTGAAGGAAAAAGTTTTCTTCGGTCGTTGTACCATTAGTTGACAAGTAGGCAACCCAGCAGAGGCGAACAATAAGAAAAGGAAAGAAGAAGAAATGAAAAAAATACAGAGACCACATAGTAAAAAAAAGCAAGCATAAATAGCATTTTGGAGATTGGTACACGGTAAGCATGAGAAAACTACGAAGACGGCGACGACGACGACAACGACTGAACTCTTGATGAAGATTGCTAAAACTAGATTACCAAAGAAAAACGGAACCAAGAAGTGGAAGAATTGGAAAAGGTTGGTGCGTTGAAAGAAACTGGAAATCAAATTTGTCGGCGCTTACTTTGAGAGTACCGAGCACTTGACTAACGGAAAAAAATGGTTTTTAACGTCGTATTCTATTAGACTCATCATGTTGTCGTTGGCATATACACAAAAAAAAACCTGCTTGCATAAACACAAAGGCACGCCATATAAAGTTTACGAAAGACAATAATGACAATCGTGTATTTGCATGTGTTTCGTTTAGTTTCAGATGGATGGTTCATTGGAAAATTTCCAACATCAATTTCATCGACGTACTACAAACAAGACAATTTACTTCGACAACAGGGTAAGTCAAAAGAAACAAAAATAGCGGTGTAGGTGAATAAATGGGAAGTATGTTGCAAACTCAGTTTATAGGGTTGCCAAGAACCGTAACTCTGTGTTCTCTGGCCCCTTTTCATACGTATACGTACTATCCTACAATTTTGAAAGATGGTACCATTCCCCACGGTTATTTTCACGAATAAAACGTACGATAGAAGACGGACACGAAGCTTTGTGTACTCTCTCACCAAAGACGCAGCATAAAACTAACATGTTAATTTTAATATTTTACTCACAGCAGTAGTTCCAATGCAATAAAGCAAATTTTATTATAGGCGAGGGTCTTAAAATCTCAAATTACCCCTACACGTAGCAAATCCCGCTCTCGGCAAAGTTTGCTTTTAGCATCCGTGCAAATAACTTAATTATAAAAACATCATGACTCCCATTTTTGTGCATATTAATAGGAGAAGCGGGAATGTGCTCATTTAAATCTCCATTCCATTAAACTGATAAGGCAAAAACACGAACACCGTAAAGTTTGAAACAACGACAGAATCCTATTATTTCCCTATAGTGTCACTGTATGCTAACAATAAGTTTCACGTTCTGTCGTGTTTTCCCCCCTTCTCTGTTCTCGAACGACACCCGCTCACAGTGCCTTTGTTCTTGTTGGTAAAAAAATACTGATTTATACCACATTTCTTATTCATTTAATATCTGGCAACTGTATAATTTAGGAGGCTTTTTGACGATGACGTATATCATTTGGAATTGAAATAGATCATTGTACATGCAAATGTGGGTCACGGATAATGTGACTAGGTAAAGCTATAGCTGTCGCTTCGATTTTTCGTTGACATCAGTTAAACTTCATGTTTGATTCACGTTGGGCCGCGTTGTTGTGCTCCTTCCCTTCTGTTGCACTCTCCAGCTAGAGCTAGATAAAAAATTACAAACTTTTCTGTACTTTTAGTTCTCTAAAAGAGCAAACTGCATTGTTTCTCTTTGCACCACAGTGGAATTTCGTCGGACGAAGCACGCATTTTTAGTGCGAGGCACCAACTACAAAATTGTATTTGACCCTTTTGCAGTTACTCGCCGCTCTCTACAATACGACAGCATGATACAGCAAAGTCGACTCGAGTAGTCTAGCCTATCGATATCAGCAGATCAGAATTTCATTTCACAGTGTGCAATAATACTTTTTTGGACTTTCCAAACTACTTCTAGTAGTAGTGCTGCTGCTATTTGTTTGTGAGCGCAGTTGAGTTGTTTATTTCCAAGTTTACCGAGTTGTGCCCAGTGTTCCCACGTTCGCTACTTTGTTCTTAGTAAATATTAACAAATAGCAAAATGTCATTTATAGTCAAGTGGAGTCATCCTACTACATCCTTCCCCTTCTTTCTTCTCTGCCATTTGTTAAAACTGAAAACAATGGCTGTATGTCACGCTCAAGATGAGGTAAAGCCAAACCAATATAACGACTTTTGTGAAAAGGCAAACGAACCGCATGACGCGGGGGGAGTGTGTCACACTTTTTGGACAGTTCAGTAAATCCGATGCCACGTATAAATGATAAAAGGCGCGGGTACTTTTGCTTCACATCACAAGATAAAATAACTTTTACACTTGAGTCTACTTAATAAATGGGGATGCTTATAATTCCTGCTGTAGCTGTCGCGTGAAGTTGGAAAATGTTTTCCAAAACTTTTATATTTGTCTTCTCCTTGATTCTGTTTTAGTAAATTTCATGGGACGTAAAATTTTACCAGCTATCATTTGTAGAGATTTCATAAACACGACATCCTCTCACATTTTTCATCATTCCTAAATCTCTAGGGCAGGTAATAGCAGATTAAACTAACTGTCGTTATTGGAAATACAAGACAAACATCAGTCGTAATTACGACAGCATCTCATTTAGAGCGTTGTATAAGGTGAACTGGTATTAAGCAGGTACGTATGTAATACCTAAAAATGTAATAAAACATGTCTACGACAAAAAATCCAATTTAAAGTTTAATTTCACATCAGTGCATAAGTTCTGTAACACATTAGAGGTACACAAGAACAGTACTACGGAAGTGGTTCTTTATTGAAAAGCAGACATGTGATCATGTAATTCAGCATTTCTGTTCCTTTTATTGTTATTGCCAAGCTGGCCGACATTGTTTGTTTGTGGCCCTACTTGATGAAATTGACAAAATTCTACGTTTTTTGTACCTAAAATGTGTATTTGCTTTGAGAGAATTTATAAAGAAAACACAATTACATGTGGAAATTCGCGGTATTGTTCGTGTACTCTTCTAGTTCGATTCCCGCAACATTCATTCTAATAATTGAAATGAAAGTACTGCGGTGTCATAGTCATGTAACAAATGGAATTGGCTTCAAATGTTATTACAGATAATACCGGGAAAAGTAAAATGACGACACACAAGCGAAATGCTTCATTGCCATCCCACTTGGTTGGGAACGCAAGTTAATTAAATAGTTTCAGGTATAATGTAGTATATCTATACGTAGACTGACAATCAAAACTAATTTCCTACTGGGCTCATCAAAGCCACTATTTGCCTTCTTTACCCCGATTTTGAGTGACTACGCCACTCGAATGTATCTTCATCCTCTGTCCTCCCTTTCCAATCCACAACTTTGACTATTTCATTTTAAAAGTGTTTTCACGGACCTATTCAGCGGCTAATACGCTGAAATGAAAATACCCACACAAAGATTGAAGCGGATGAAAATTAAAGTCATCAGCTTAGTCCACTACTACCATCATCATGTTCATCGATTCTTCCTCTGGGTAGTGGTGGTACACACTACACATACTGACACAGATGACATGTATAAAACTGTGAAGTACTCCGCACCGACATAGGCATGGATTTCAAAGGAAATAAACATCACCAGGGAAATAAACACGTAATAATAATGTCGTTGCTGTTGAGCACAAGCACAAATATTCCTCCCCCTCCCAGATAATCGTTCCACCGGAACGAGCTATTTAAAAGGGTAATACAAAATAAAACATAAATGATGACTGGGGTCAACGACATAAAACCCGGTATTAATGCAATAATAAACAAGTCAGCAAACTGCCCGCATTCGATTCATTCGGGTGGGGAGCGCCTCAGTGTATACTGCATAATCTGCAACGCTCATTTATTAACTCATAAAAATGTCCCACGTCTATGATTGCCAATATGGCTCGTCTCGATCTGCAAAAGTTTTCTTGTAAAGAGAGGAGCAGGAGGAGGTTGTTTTCTACGAGGAGTTGTATGTGCCTCAGGGAGTGTACATCTGGTAACTAAGTTCTAACAAGAGTGTTTTCAAACAAATTACAGCAAAGATGTGTTAGTATATTCCAGCAGCTCCATGATATATGAATACGGTGGGGTAATATGAACCGAATATTAATCACCTTCTTATTACGAAGTAATTACGAGTCTGTGATAATTAACATATGAGCATCTGCACACACATAAATAGGTATCTAGAAATGAACCGTATTTCGGCAAATTCATATGGCAAATTCTGCAGAAATATTTAAATATCTCGGAAAAATCACTGATAGACTTGCTCATGACACCGTCATTCCGTATTTTTCGTAAAGTAGGATGAAAGATTTTGGAGGATCCAGCTGACGCCAAATTGCGATATTACCGAGAAAAGTCGTTATCTTAACCCCTGTCGTTATTCTATAAAGCACTGTGTGTGGCACTTGCGTATTTTTCTACGCTTTTCTCATTTTCAATAATCTGCTGTATTGCTGAGAAGAAACGCTCTAGTCTAGATAAACGAGGGTGTAATATAATTTAATATAAACAAATATGATGTGTTTGCCTGCTGCACTGGGACAATCTGTTGTCCAACAGCTTTTTGGCTTCCAAAATTTTTACCGAAATATCCTCACAACAATAAAAAATAAAAATGATACTGTCGTGTCTGTTGGAAATGGAAAGCTCCATATCAATTCTCTCTAGGATAGGAAATACAGATGCAGATACTTCTTGAGGAAAACGAACTAGTGAATCACTCACACAGCCTTTCTCCACAACGTGTTACCTATCCTACCGGAAAAGGAAGGATAGGAATACAGCAGTCATCTCCAACAAAACGATGACCATACGTAGTCGCCTAAGAACCGAATGAACCGATGGGATACATAAGGTGAAATGTAACAGCATTACTTGGCATTTAAACACACCAAATGAAATCTCATGGGTGAGATAATTCAAAACATCACGAAAAAAGAAACATCAGGCAGTCGAAGGTACAAAATAGGGATGGATGTATTATCCATCATAGCACGAACGGTTTGGTGGGGAAAGCTTAAAAAAGTATATGACCCACGCACATACAATTATACATATACCTCTTTTACAGATTTATATACATTAAATTAAACTATAAAGATGCAAACCTCTGATACGTAGCTACTGAAAGCACAGTATCATATGATAAATATGAATCAATTGTCAAAATCCCCATTTTAATCGGACTTACTGTGTTGAAGATGTGATTAAAACAATACTTCGGTCCAACTTTAAATTCATAAGTTATATTGGCATCAGGCGTATGTGTAGCAACTTTGGCGCCAATCAGTTCAGTATTTCTGTCTAATCGTGTAAACATACAGGCGGACTACCTCATAATTAATTCATTAATTAATGATGCAACCGTATACACGCTTTCAGTAGTTAATATTATGTAATATTTACAATTGATCAAAGTATACATTGCTATTATGACGAGAAATGGCAATAAATGAAAGAAAAAAATTGTTTCGTTAATGTACAAGCTTTCCGTTTTAATTTAAAGTGTACTAGCTAATGCAGAATTGTATTCAAACATGTAAGTTCATTTTTTGCCAATCGGAAATTATGTATTCATCATCACAACAACGGTAGCATAGACTAATGCCTCTGTAAAATGCTAAGAACGAACCGACTTAAATCTATTCTCAGTGGACCGGTAACAATGGCTGCCAGTTGGGGCAATGTTGGATTAGACTACATATTAAAATCCGTAGCTACGAGACGTTTCTTCCTTCTGGGAATGTAGTGTGGCTATACGTATGAACAAGGTTGAAACTATCCAGCAAAGAGAAATTCTGGTGAAACAAGAAATTAAATTCTGTCTGTTTAAAAAGTTTTTATTTGTTTTAAATGCACACACTGAAACTTGCTACAGACTTCGAATTTGTGAATGGGGAGATTGCAGCATTTGACTAATGCTTGCAAAAGTGTTGGGTTAAAAGGAATACCATAAACTAACGGAAGGAGGGTTGTTGATATATAGAGCCGGTTATTCTCACATGGCAAGTTTTTAAGCATGAGATATGGGAAATGCGAATAAATTGCAAGTCATCGATGGCGCCTTGTTCAAGGAACAATGGTATACAACAGTGAGCTACTACACTTAAAACCTTCTATCGTTTGCTCGTTTTCTGTGGAACGGAACTGACGGAAGAAGGGCAGTATACGCTGTAAGTAATCTCTCGCTGATGTTTCCATTCCCGAAACAATAAACAGATTTGGTGCTTGCATTCTTAACCATAAAAAATCTCACGATTGGCATTATGTGCATAAAATAACGAGTTTTTGCAAACGAATTGCATTTACATTTCCCAGTCATGCACAACCAGTTATTGCAAATTCTTGAACGAAATGCTTTTTTGAATGGCTAAGTGAAAGTAAGTTTCTCAATTTATTGCTTACTTTGTCATTATGTACTTGTTATCTCCACTTTTCTTCTGTGCTCCTACTCTCTTCTTGTTAGGAATACATCCATAATGTGATCATGCCGAAAGTAGCCAACTTTATAAACGTGAATAAAATATGAAAAATAGTTTTGTCACTACTTTACCGGATTACGACATACTTGAATTCAACGTTGCAGATCAGATGAAGGAAAGTCATGCAAGATGTAATTCATCTGATATACGCAAGATCAGAATCAGAAGAAGAAGAAGAAAAAGTTTCCCTTCGAGAAAACTCTTGTGCTCAAAAACAAAACAAAAGTTTTTCCATTTGGCCCAGTTAAAATACAGAGTTTCTTTCAGATTTTACCTACAAAACTACCACCGAAGAAAAAATCTCCTGAGATCAAAATAAAAATTACATTATTACGTAGCTAACGCACGAATGTGTCACCTCCAAACAAAACAAAAAGAGTTGTGACAAGACTGAATACATTTTAAAATTCACACTGAAAATTAGCGTAAGTCGGGTGCCTTACGTTAACAAAACTTCGTTGTCAACTTTTCTGACGAGAAAAATTGCACTTACATCCCCGGTTACAATTAGTTACAGAGCCCGGGTTCCTTCCAAGACAGAGAGTAACATGTGTTGAAAAGAATTCTTTTTAAACGGATCTACACAGGACACGGTATGTAAACAAAGTTACGTGAATGTAGACCTCAACAGGAAATACTTGAGTAGAGCTATCGTCGGAATGTCCAGAAAGTATTGCTAGTTGTAGAAAAGAATTGGAGACGGAAAAGTGCAAACATTGTAAGCCGTAAAAGCATAATCCAACCCACGTAGACAGGGAGTCTTAGAAACACTTGAAATGATGATGATGACGATGACTCTTTATATATGTTATGTTTAAATTCAAACACTACAACATCGTGTGCTTAATCTGTACTAAAAATCCTATTGGCAATAAACAAGATTCTATAATAATTCAAAGAAAAGAGGACATCACGACACGACGGCACGTATATATTAGCCCACCAAACAAGCTCCGCAACAGTAAATTTCTGGAGAAAAGCTCCAATTAGTTTCCTACAAGCAAGTATAAACTTTCTCTAATTATTTAGCGATTATATATAAGCAAACACGCAGCCTGTCAGAAAAACTTGGACAATTTGAAATAAAAAGCGAATAATCCTCCCGGGTTTCGTGAAGACTGAACGGCCAAAATAACAAAAATAATAACAACAACAATAGCAACAATTCTAATCATAACAAGCACGACAACATATCAGCAGCCTAAGTGAGAAATACGGTTCAGATTTGAAATTTGGCGCACTTACTTTGTTAATACTTGTTTCAATGTGCCATCCGTGAGTAGGTAGGTTACCGTCCTATGGAGATACCGCCACAACGTATCCAAGTGGAGGATCCGAGTAAAAATCCCGCAAGAGAAAGAGGCAAGGACACTAATTGTTGTAGAGATAGTATTTATGTTGTTGTCTGTTGTCTCGGCTCTAGTTCAAAGCCAGGTTCTGCAAATGGGTGCAGTGAGTGTCGTCCTCCGTCGTCGTCGTAGCAGTATAAGCTAAAGTAGTCTTTTCCGCTTTCCCGTTGTCGGTAGGCTGGAGAAATTTAAAAAGTTGCCCGTATGTGCATAATTTATTATTTACCACAAACACTTCACACACAACAACTACCGTTATGTGGTTCTTGTTGTAGCTTAATGCAAATATATTAGTACTTACAGTTATATGTGCACTTGCTCTCCTTCTATGTAGTATTACATATCCAAGTAGGTATACAGTGTGGATACGTCTTCACAGGAAAAGACGACCTCACGTGAGTTTACAATAACTTTAAATTAAAAACTAAGTAATTTGCAGCTCACTCCACTCCAAAGTCCCTTTATCACACAAAATAGCCAGCCCAGTGGATATCATCCTACCTATTTAGCTCCTGCTCAACTTTATTCACTTTGTGGTGTCACAAATTACCAACTACAGAAATAAAATGGACTTACTTTGTGGTAGTTTTTTTTTGGTCGCTCAAGTTTTCCGCAACAAGGACGTAAGTGTACCCAGAGCTTGTATACTTTGAAACGCTACTCTAAATAAACAATCACTTTCACTACTTTCACCTTCGAAAGGATATTTTGTGGGGTTGCCGTTGTGGGATTAACTGGTGGAGCGTGGACTGCAGTAGGAACAGGACAATGGTTTATGTATCGGCATCAACACCTCAAGAAATAAACATTCAAATCGAAGCTAGACGCTACGTCAACGTTCTTCTCTATTTGCGACGTAAGTCTGATAGCTCCCTGGTGATGGTGGTAGTAGTAGTGGGGTTATATTACATAATTTAATCGTGACTGCTGGAGGGTGTTTAGGAATGTAATTTGTTTTCTAAAAAGCCTATATATTATTATTATTATTATTTACTAGTTTTATCATTTTCACCTTGCTACTGTGTGTGTTCCAATCACTTACGTACTTTTACTTTGCACCAATGATGATGATTTGAGTTTCCCTGTCTATCCTTCCAGTTACTGAGTGTATGGAAGCAGTGTGGAACTGCCGGTGGTATATTGAAGAAAATGAAATATTGGACAGATCCCACAGTTTGAATGGATGATAATGCGACAAAATGGTGAGATACGACAGAAAAACTTATTTCATGGACTCGTTACGGTCCTTTATGTTCGAAAGACAGTTTTGTGGAATTTTCTGCCAATTTCTCTCCAAGATCATAATATTATGATAAACGTATTGGCGAGAACATTATAACTACCTATCTACAATCATTTTTCTCAGGAAGTAAATTACACATCGAAATAAGTCTATTACAACGCCACTACTGCCTTCATTTTTATCTTTTCCATGAGGGTCCGCATTAATACAGGTGTTTCGGGTAAGCAGGAAAGTTTCTTCAAGATGTGACGGAAATTAAATTTATCCAGAAACTTTCTCCCATCCTGCCTCCTTCGTGAGGACGAAAAAAACAACCCTTTTTGCTTTTGTAACTGCTTCTACCATACGAACTAGCACGTACTGTCGGGATTTAACGGACTGTCGGGTTCCAAAATACTATAACCCGGTACTCACCTATCTGATATTATGCTCTGCTTGTCCACTTCTTGTACAAACATAGATGATAATGTAAGATTACAACGTGATGGCGATATTTTTTCTTTTTTCCTTCTCACGAACTAAGTATACACGTACTAGCAGAGGGAAAAACTCTCTGTTTTGTTTACATGCATACATACATACGCACATTTTCCTTTGAGATGGAGTTTTTTTTTTGCAAAAAAAAATAGTTTATGTTTGCTAGGAAAAGCCCAGTAGACCAACTCTGACTGGCTTGAAGTGTTTGTGCTCTTTGACGTCGTTTATTCCTTAGCGTTTTTAAATGAAAATGTCACAAGGGCATGATAATGACTTCTGTTGGAAATGCTGAGGAACAAAGGACTACTTTATTAAAACACTTTTTTTTCAAAAAATGTGTCTTAGGTTCTACATTCTGATACGTTTGTTTATTTGATGTTCTAAACATTTCTTTTTGCTTTTAACTCCTCATAAATGGGACACTTGTACCTTTTATTGACTTTTTGAAGAAACACCTTTTGACGTTCTTACTTCACATTGAGGATTTGTACAAGACATTCACAAAATCACCATCGAAATGTTAAGCAGTTCGCAGAAGTACTCTTTGGTTGTTGGGTAAACACTGGGTTTACTGCTTTCATGCGACAGTAAGTGACTCTCGTCTAAGTTCAATATCTCTAGAAATTTTACAATGATTACATCTGCATTTCCATACGGTATTCTATAAACTACACGTCACAGTTAGCTTGTTAAGTCAGAGCAAAACAATACTATGTATTCATTACAGTTAAAGAGATAACAACTTAACTACTCTTATAAGATTACCTCATTGGGAACGGTTCTTTAAGTCTGAGAGAGTTTTTCCACCAGATAGAAAGTACATTTCTATGATCGTTTTTACATTCAAGTTGCAAATAAAGTCTTGACACCTCGTGTGTTTTTACTGTTCCTCAGAGAGTTGAAAAAGAAGAGACTACCGTTGTTAGCTGTTGTCATTGTATTCATGGAAGATTAAACACGGTAACGGTAAACCCTTTCAGGGGGAGTGCGTGTGTACACTGTTTATAGTTACACCTTCACAGAAAATGGCATTTGTCACTTGACATCAGTTTTACAATGGTTGTTTCTACTGTGTACACAGGGCAAGAGTTTTTGGTGCAAACTGGGTAACCACAAAAGCACGAGAACAATGATTTCTCCTGTCATTGGTAGGAGTAGTAAAGTGTCCTCCGGGAATAACAATGTCAACCCCCAAAAATTGACACTAGCACACACACAGTATCACCAGGATCACTAGAACATGAAGCAAATTGACCCAGGAGGATGGGAATTTAATTCATCTGCATTTCATGAAGAAATAAAACTCCCTTCTCTATGATTTCCAATTTTTCACTTTTCTTCACTTTCCCCACTTTCAAGGATACATGTTAGTGAGACTGACAGACAGGGTTGTCGACTGTTCTTTATACACAAACACACACACCCACACAAACACACCTGCCTTGAACCAGTCAGGCACCAGCTCCCGCAAACTTTCCCTCTTTTATGTCCCTTATTTCGGCCAATTATTGGAAGGCCTTGCACAAATTCATATTTCAAACATGCACCTTTTCCATCAAGAAGTTGGCGTTGTTACAGAAAAATTGTTCCTTTCATCATACAATCATTCTCTTTCTGTCACACACACACACAACAATCAAAAGTTTGAGTCTCCCGAGCACAAAAGCGTCACATGGCATATCATCATAATGGTACGCAAATGCAAGTGTCAGAACAAAAGAAGCACACAAGGATGGTAATAGTAGTAGCAGCAGCCAAAAGAGTTAATGTAACAGCATGCTACACAGTTTTGTGGTTCTACTTGGAAGATTCAAAAGCCATGGTATTAAACAAAGTGTCACTCAGGAAGCACATTATTTGAGGTTAAGCCATTGAAGACTTTGCAAGAAATGTGAGGTTGAGGATGAGAGACTGGAAGAAAAATAAGACGAGGATGGACTGTATGCTCCATATCTCTGTGCCTCTGTGTCCGTGTCCGACTGCATGCTTGTCGTATGTGGGTGAGCGAAAGAGAGAGCGAAAAAAGTATGAGACCATCGTCGTACAACGCTAGCCGATTTAAGCCTGGCACACAGAGAAATCAACAAGAAAGTATTAGACAAGTCATTCATGTACGCTTGCTTTGCTCCTTGCTCGGTAAAAAACACGCTATACGAATGCAAGCAAGCAATGTGTTGTATGCGTGCGTGTGTGTGTGGCATGTAGTTTCCTTCACTTTTACTACTGTTGTGTTTGTATGTCATACTACCACTCTGGCGATAGCCATCTTTTCCTATTTCTTTGGGAAATGAACAACTACTCTGTGTACTATGGGAAGCCTAAAAATTAAGCTAAAAGTTCCTGGATCAACAGCTTCCTTCCCCTTTTCCCTTTTTTCCTCTATCATCAGAGGAGAAGAAAAAAGTGAAAGTCACAGTTTCACTTTCCTGAACTCTCATTGTAATAATAGTCATTCATAATAATAATAATAATATATCGTCGCAAACGATTCCTGATCACTTACCGACTTTGAACGATTGCACCTCTATGAATGTGGATGAAGAGATGCGGTGATGCATGAATTGAATGGGGAGTTTATTATACTGTTATTTTTAGCTGAAAAATAGTCGAATACTTATAGAGAAATTGAATGAGACCGACACAGAGTGAGATGTATGGGGAATATTATGCAAAACGGGGAAGTGGAACCTACTTTACTGTGAGCGTCCCTTATTGCCTTTTGTCATTTGATGTTTGGTTATAGGGAGGGAGAGAGAAAAGGGAAGAAAGAGAGAGTAGGCATAATGGGAAGCAGCGGGAACCTCGGAGACCGTCAAGAACACGAATATCAACTTACAAGATGAGAGCCGTTCACCACTTTCTATCGTCGTCGCCAAAGAGTTGCATTATGTACATGTGTGTAGGAACGTGAAGGCGAAAAAAGCCTTGACTGCCTTCCTTTTTATTGCTTTTTTGATGTACAAAGACAGAAAGATAGTGCAAGAGTGAACAAGGGTCTCTCACTGTAACATCTAGTCATTATTATTAAGGACATAAATTTTTTCTGGGTAAGGTATTAGCAGATAGATAGCTCTCTGCACAGAGAGAGAGAGAGAGAGACAAATTTCCCCGTCGATAGTTCCTAATGCCATAACTACTAAATTACTAATACATGGAAGAAGGCATAAATATGCAAAAAAGTACAATTTGATGCCAACAGAGCTTCTTCCATTATGCGTTAAGTATATGCTATTTTTTGTCTCATCGTGTATAATAATACAACAGAGGATGAAAATTGGAGTGGGAAGTGACTCGTGGAGACAAGAGACTTTCCCTCTACCTGCTGCTGCTGGTGCAGATACCCGATTTGTTGCTGCTAAACAGCACAAATCGGAAAATACGTTAAACCACAAACTGATTCCTAAATGTGTGTTTGCAGTCGAGTGAAAGACAAAAGGTAGACAAATTTATTCAGCATACTTTCCCTCCTTTTTCCCTTTTTTGTAGACTGCAGGTACACAAGTCGCTCACCGGGACTCTGGCTGGGTGAACTTAAAAGGTAAATTTTTATCAAGCAGATTTAGGGTGACATGCGATAAAAGGTAAGGCCAATGACAGCGTGTCAGTCCATTACTTACATAACATTTTGCCACATACTCACACATGTAAATAAATAAAGAAGTAACGACATACCTAGCAATATGCACTAACCGTTTACGGTAAATGTGCAAACATGTGAAAACAAATAATGTAATCGGTTTTTATCTTTGAATTTGGTATTTTTGGTAATGGGTGTGCATTACCAAAATAGCAGATTACTAAAAATGATGCAGTATCGTTACTAATGTAAGCAGTTTAGTCTAATATGGCTAATTTGAGCTGACAATATTATATGACCCCCTAAAATTGTAAAATTTCTTTATTGCTATCTTTATGGGAGTGATATTGTCTCCAGCACAAACCCTGTGCGAATTTGGTGCAATTACCTACTCACCATTTCTCAGAAACCCAAGGATAGGGTCGAACGAACACACTTCACCGCAGTGGTATAGACATGTAGACGGGAGATGGGTACAAGTTCTTGAAAGTTGTCCGTCATTGTTGGAAACAACAGAGTGGATATTATTGTTATGGTCAACACATAAAAAATTAGCACACATTTGTATGTGTCTAATAATAGATGTCTGTAGCAGCAGTAGTAGTTGTTGTGTTTTGTTGGGTTTTGGTTGTTTTGTTGTTGTGCTGCATGAATGCTACAGCCAAACCAAACTCCCTTCCCTCTGTATCTTGCATGAACTTCACTCTTCCTGAATCCACTTTCTCTTCTTTTTTCTCCGCAAGTTTGATGTTTGATATAATTTGGACAACAGTTGTCGGCACTTTTACATGTCCTGTCACTAAGAAAAGTACACACTCTCACTGCAATAAGAAAATGATGACAAGGGGGTTACTTTTTATAGTTTCAAACTCCAGTAGAAAGAATGCCTAGAAGGAGGAGCAGTCCCATTTCACCAAGTAAAGCCGGCCACATGAAAAAGTCAAATGACAGCATTTCGACTACATAGACATAAGGAAAGGAACTTGTTCATTCGGACAAAAACACACAAATGAGCATTCATATCTAAGTATGAATATGTGCGATTGTAGTGGTGACAGTGGCCATGCCATGTAGGTCAAAAAGAGAAAACGAGAAAAAAAAACTAGCGTAGGTCTTTTTTGCGTACAAAATACTCCTCTTACTCCTCCTTTTTACTTTTTCTAGAGCTCGGGTTTTCCTAACTCGAATTTTTTGGGCAAACTGGCCGTTCTTCCTGAAGTGTTATAAAATAATTCAGAAAGAGACAGGGAAAGGATTCGTAATTCGTATATCGTAATAATATTACTATTATTACAACACACCGTTTTTACTCACAATGCGCTTCTTGTAGTGTGAACAAGCACGCTTTTCCTGTCCTTTTCCCTTTCTTGTTTGTGCCCATTCACATTCCCCGACTCGCTTGTTTTCTGTTAAAAGGGTCAGTTGTGGTGTGTATGTGGTTCGGTGGTAGTGGAGGAGTGCGTCCGTTCGTCAATATGTGAAGAAATGGTAATGAAGGGTTGTATGTGGCAGCCAGCAGGCAATAATAATGAATTCAGTTAAAATACGACCGGAATACATGCAACGTGTATAATGTGATGACGATGATGACTGATGATGGTATCAGTGGTATCCTTGCCACTGATAATCATACGCAGAGTTTCACCGTGAGAACGATGATGCGACTCATAACGGATGACAGACATAAAAACATACGGTAACCGTAATAAGAACGTATGGATGGGGAAATGGAGAAACGAAAATAACTCCTAAAAGTGTAAGCTTCCTCTGTAAATGAATTACACCACTGCGTGGTTTCATTTGTTGGCGGCACTGTTTTCTCTGGCTACACCATCACGTCACCGTCAACTAGCACTATTTATTATAAAGCGGTTAGAGTACAAACGACATGTTATTCTTAATAGAGTTCAAAAATTGGATGATGCAGAAAAGAGCACTTTGTCAGTAAGGAGCAGCAGGCAATCCATTGGTATGTGTGTAGTGGAAAAAAAACGTGCAAAAAAGTTGGTTGGTTAACGCGGTTGAATCTGTGTAGTAGTTCCACCACCTTTGGCTCTACGACTGTTTCCTTTGTAGACAGGAGTTTTGTGCATAACCCACTTCCTTTTCTAGCGATTGCTGGCGTGCTTTCAATGATAGCATATATACCGGGGAGTAAAATCAAAGTATAAGTGCATCACCATCGCACAACCACCGAACGAAAGGAAAAGCAAACCAGTTCTTTGCATCGTTTTCTCACTTCTCCCTAGAACATTCACGAAGTACAGCCGCACGGCACGAAAGTTTTTTTCCCCTTTCGCAGATATGCACACACAGTAGAGCTAGAGCAAGGAGAAAGGCATTCATTTCACGATACCGGCTCGCGCAGCTTTCCTTCATACTATAACTGAATATATCATCGTGTCATTTCAGATAAACGCTAGATAATGCCAGTCTTTCAGGCAGAATTTTTTTTCGTGGTTCGCGATCGGAAAAGAGCAAAAATTCTATAAATTATGCATTATTACGGTACTCATCAATGAGGTTAACTTTCCAACTTTGTAAACAGAAACAAAAAATGCGTTGGTGCAGCTTTCCCCATAAAATGGATTATTCTGAAATGTTCGCAGCAATTACCGAAATAAAAGGAAGTTGTCATCGTAATATACTTTGTTACTTCATTCTACCTTAAAGAGGATTCTGGGGAGAATACCAAGATTTTTTGCAGCTCATTGGCAGCACCACCACCACGATGAAAAAGTAAGTGGACATGTACGAAGAGGCCACTTCAGGAGGAGAAACGGTTTGTGTCGCAGATTGCCTCGTTCTCCAACACGGCAGCAGCAAGCAGTACGGCAGTAACGGGAGTTGGTTGGTTACCGACGACGCCGATGTGCTTGTTTGTTTATGCGGCCGTAAAGCGTGCACGGTGTTAGGCACGGGGTGAATAAATATAAGTTGAAACGTGTATGGTTGACGATAATGAGATAAGACGAGATTCCCATTCCACGTCTGTACGGCTAAATTATCATTATACTATGGAATGTTTGGTTGGTGCATCACTGTTCTATCTGACGCTGGTACAACCGGCCACCAATGCCATTACATTCATTACTTGTGTTATACTCACTATGCATTATTTCAGATTTCAGTTAATTTATAGTAATACAATTCTGAAATTCTTGCAGAGAATGCTTTTTGTCCAGGTTACTTTGCATATCACACATATCAAATATGTACGTAACTCGACGTTGCGTTCGCCATATATGCACATTTCACAACACATTTTCGGGCCTGGTCCTACTAAACCCGCATTCACTGATGATAATTGGATCTAGATTTTCTCTGGATCCACACCACCACCATCAATGGCAAAGCAAACCCCTTGTGAGCGTAGATAAACTTTAACAATGGCAGCAGCGTGCAAGCTTACATCAGCAACACTTTGCTACGTCATGCAATTATCTATAATATGGGCATGCATCAATGAAAATCTTGTGGGAAAAACTGGAAAATGTTCAGAAACATTTTAGGTTAGGTATGTTAGTCATACAAAGTATAAATTTCTAGTACGGTTCGTAGGCACTGCCGTTCAAAATTCATACATAAAGATGTATATGTACATTTAAGATACCTTCATGTATAAAATGCCGAATGCCCGAAGAAAGCACAAATAGGGAAATGCCGTGAATATTTTAAAACAATGAATAAATGAGGGACATTAAGTATGATAGATTTTTCCTATAATACTACCGATAGAAACTTTTTATTTTTCTTTGGATCATTCTTCAACAGATTTGTCATTGGTTTTGGCATAATATATTGTAATATATTATTTTACACAGCTTCCATAATCCATATATTCTGTAACGTTGTTACCTGTATAGTACTATATCCACAAGTTTCTTTCTACTAGAACGACTACACGCGAAACCCTATGCAATAGCTTCTTTTTACTAGAACACCAGCGCAGTTATTTTTATCCTTTATATTTAAGTATATTTCCGTCTATAACAACTTACTAAGTAATATTAAGCATCATGATGCCAAACTATTTAGTTTTATTTCGACTACATTATATTACAAGATATTTAACTACAAAATGCTTTGTCGGAATTGTGGTGTACGTACGTTTACATCTTATTACAGTAAATTGCAAACTATTACAGAAATTGTTCCATTTTTATACAGAGAACTGTAATAATATTATATATTATATCTTTGTATCGTATCAATATAAGGAAATCTAAGAAAAGTTATAGGGAGTATAGAGTCCTAACTACGACGGTTAATCTTTTTTTAAAATCTCTTTCAATAAGAATAAAGATTGTCAACTTTAAACCGACAACAGGAAATCAAGAAACAACCCCTTTTGTAACGACGCTAATATCTCTGTATCAAAACTATGCAAAGAAAATAGCTTTCTATACTAGCATTAGCACAGATCCAGATGAATGTTTTGCTATACAAAATGTTGGATTCAAAATAAAATATGTTATATAATATGCTACTTTCTATCTTCACAGTCGTCCCTAACTGACAATTCCACTTTCACTTTCTAACTTTCACTAGCCTAGGAACAGTGACAAATGATTAAAGCTTCAATTAAGGCAAGCTAAATTAGTAGACACCAATGTGAAACTTCTTATAACAATTATTAATTAATTATTAATTAAACTGATTGAGTTGAGGAATTCCTCGTGATATGTATAGTTTACGCTTCAGAGAGGCTATTGACACGGCAAAAATACATCATCCCCTGTCCATTGTGAAGTGTAACTTAAACGTGTTAGTGTGCTCTGCATATTTCTATTCAGATTTAAAAACAATAATTAGTGTTGCTTATATAAGTGTAACAAACAATTCCATAAAAACATAAGTTGAAATGTTAAACCTCGTATTTGGCTAAGAACACGATCACATGCCATGCACTATTGTACCGAAATACCAGATTTGTACAAAATTCAAAACATCTTATTCTTTGAAAAAAAAAACAACTGAAATTATACTCGACTCTTAAAATTCTCTGGAATGTAAACATAATGTCATGTAAATATTCAATTCAAATATTTTAAATGCTCCATTGGCGGATTGGACACGGTGAACCCATTTCCAATTCACCTCTATATCTAC
Source organism: Callyntrura sp. NNG-2020 (assembly GCA_027744055.1). NCBI lineage: Eukaryota > Metazoa > Arthropoda > Collembola > Entomobryomorpha > Paronellidae > Callyntrura > Callyntrura sp. NNG-2020. The sequence continues at coordinate 20,169 of JAHZNE010006231.1, forward strand.
ATTTTATCGGCGATTCCTTTATTCGTAGAACCAAAAGGAAATTACTAGAGACAACACATATCGTTGCCAGTGTCACTTGACCATAGAACTCTGACTTGGTCCAATGAATTATCAGCTTACAAAACATTACAAAGTCATTGATTTCACCGTTACAAATCATTACAATGCCCAGTTACACCCAAGTAAACAGAGGCAACAGTAAAAGTTTAGATAACAACAAGAAAGCAAATAAATACAAACATTTGGTTCGATTTTAAAACTATATGATAGCACACAATTTAAATGCAATATAAACTTACAAAACCCATCTGCAGTGCCATGATTATATTAAAGCGAGTACGTTGTATGCTTTTTACGTAGAATGCATTATATCACATTAAGTGGACGTGGGAATGTCGGTTACTGTTAGGATTTTCGCAAATAAGCACTGAATTGAGATGTCGTTGATTAATCTAATTTAGAACAAAACTTAAGCTTGCCGTAAAACTATTTTGTAGCTTCAGTGCAATGAAAAATTAAAATCTGTACACAATTTTCAAAAAAACGACAATAAGTTTGTTTAGAAGTTTTTTGTCTACTAAAACCTTTGGAATAAAGTATGTTAGTTTCAACCGAAAAGGATGTCATCGGTATTAGTATTCCATGGGGTTATCCTCTGTCGTTTAATGCCACACTTTGTTAAAGAGTTCCATGAAGGAGTCATAAATCATAAACGTTATAGCCACATCCAGGCACACACGGCTGAGACGTGGAACTGTTCCCTTGTAGAATCTACGGTACGCAATTAATAAAACTCGTCAAATTAATTATGAAAAGGGAGTGTGCTTTTTAGGGAGTACAACTGACGGACTCAGATTACACATTAAGGATAAAAACAAATGCCAATATTACACACTGCAGAAAAATCAAGGTATAGTCAATGATAATGACTATAATAATGTAAAATAAAGGAAGTAATAACGAGTTCGTACAAATATCAGAAAATGATACGATGACTATAGTCACTATGTTCATTTAAAATAATTCAAGTTTAAAGTAAAAAGTGTGTTGAGGAGTTCAACAGCTGAAATATCTATTTAAATATACTTACGCCTTTGCTCCTTCGTTTTTCCAAATCTGGACGGCACAGTCCAATGTATTTTTATATTTGGATGCTTCCAGACCCTGTAGAATAGTTGACAAACAGGACATCATTTAACATTTTTTATTACGTATTGTCACTATGTAACATATATGATCTTCTTTGAAATTGATTTAAGCAGTAAAACAACTTAAACGTACAAAGTAAATACGGCATTTGTAACTACTAAAACCTAGCAATGTCAAAGGGATTAGTCTGTATACGAGCGAAGGGTAATGCTACATTTATCAAAACTGAATGAAATTATAAGCAGGCTAGTCCCTATCCGTAGTCAGTGAAGAATATTAAATATTTCAAAGACCTGAGAACTTGCTTTGCTCGTGCAAAAGTTCTTAGTGATAACATAAATATTATTACAGTCTTACCTGCATTCTTGTTTTGACAACATCTACTGGGGTGTTTCCGAACACAGAGGCAGCTCCTGCAATGGCACCAAATCCTCCAACAACGAGTTTAGGGACATGTTTTTGATTATCCCCTCCCCTGTACCAGTCCTTTAGCGACTCCATCACGAAGAAGCGTATAGCTTGGTTACTACCTTGTTTGATGATTGTCGCGGTAAGACCCTTGTACGTACCCCCAATTCCTACAGTGTTACGAAATTGTCATCTACTTATACAAGGTAGAAATAAGATATATCATGCGTAATACACTAGCTAAAGCGAACTACTCAAATATGTTGATGTTCATCATACAAAGAAAATGAAAAATTGTACAAATAGCAGCATCAGTTATGAAAGCCTTTGAACGAACCTTCAGTTCTAATAATTTCTCGAACACCGTGGAAGAAACCCTTAAATCGTGGATTTGCAGAACGCTGATCATTGATAAATTTAACTTTAATGGTTTCCATTGGCGTGACTGCAAATATAGCCTCTGCCACGCCAGCACCCAGTCCGCACGTCAGTCTTTGAACAGGGCTCAAATTCCCTTTAGAATCCATACTCATCGTTTTAAACTGCTCAAAGGCACCAAACCTATTCACAAGGTAAAACATCGGTTACATGAACTTTAGTCTAAAATCATAGTTACAATAGCGAACCTGGTGGCATTAGGGCATTGAAGTAATACTTACCTGAATTTTCCTATTCTGGCGTCCATATTCTGAAACTGAAATTTGTAAAATACAGATTAAAACAAATATTTCCCTACGCTGGCTAAACCATATAAAGCCTTTACTACAATTGTATACATGCCGATTCAACCAACCACAGGAATACGTACAATGATACGGAACAGATGTGGGCTAAAATTCTCAACTACAAGAGAGGAACGTCAAGACAGAACTGTGTATATTGTTAACAATGAGATTAAAAAATCTAAATGCACAAATCATGATTCTCTCGACATACAACATACGATCATGCAGGATTTGCATCCATGCATCATTACTAGGAGAAACATATTTTGCCACGTTACGGAATGAAGAAACATCACGAACGACCGAACAGAAAAAATATAGAAGAAATTTTCATACAACACGTGCTCACGAATGAGCCGGCCAAACAGCTAGTAAGTGGTGCACAGTGCATGACGTGACCTTCTTGAACACGCTTACATGCATAGGTAAACTTAATAAAAGGAAAAAGAGAGTAATGGTACCGAACACACATATTTAGATGATACCAACGCTGGACTGTATTGTCAGCAAACCCCCTTACATAACATTGCGCCAATGCAATGCCTATGGTAATGAATGACGATGATTTGCTGTGATTGCGCATGTGGCAACTCTCCTCCGCTTCCTACAGCGACTGATTGTGTAACATTATTCGCATTCATTAATTCTTCGTGTAATACTGTATATAAAGAACATCTCAATACGGAAAGATTGAAGCAGGAATAAAAAGCGTTGCTACCATACCACCGGTATTTTGTAACAACAACGCAGTATCTATAACCCCTGACATTATACAGGAACACACGTTGTATATAATGCTCTATTGTCTACCTACTACTTCCTATACCTACAGAAACGTCCAAACTGCATTTTAATCCTAAAGCAGAATTAGAAGTTGCATGCTATGTTCACACAGTAGTTCAGTGTGTTTAGGAGGCACATCTAAAAGAAATGAAGACGCACAAAGATTTTTTTCTTTTCAAGATATTCAATTACATTATTTATTTCATCAGTAGTTGCATAATAATGGCCTACAGTTCGCGCTGACTTTTCCTTTCAAGCTCACGTCACATCCCTGCTTGAATCTACGAACGAAATCGTCAGACATGGCATGATTCGGTGAGTGAGTGAGAACAGATCGCGAACCAGAATAAATATAATAGAGGAAAAATGTTTTATTTCTGTTTTTCAGTGGAACAACTGGCCTAAACCTTTTTCATTGCCAGTAACCATAGTTTGAACCACTAAGCATGCTTATTTTTATGCTTACGTGAAACTTTTTTATGTCGTTACCATGAAATGACGCATGAATTTTTATTAGCCTGGTGATGTAATCATGCCAACTGCTGAATTATAAGTGTACTTTTGTAGATAATCTACACCTAATAACAGTAATAATAATAATAATAATAATAATATGCAGCCTCCAAACTTCAGTCTATTTCGTGAAAGTCCGGTTTTTCTTGATGTGTAATATACAGAGCTGGGTAAGTTTCCAAAAGTCTATTATTTAGACTACCATTTTATTCCTAGATCATTCATTAAATTAATACAGTAACAGCAAGACTACGTATACCAAGAGACATTCAAGATATACTTATCTGGATATAACAAATGCATCGAAACTTGGCTAGATTCTCAGGAGGAAAACACTGTTTTTATGCCGAAATGTGCGTACGATCATAATATCATGTTGCTACTGCACTGCTTGCAGAGCACTAACTCTACAGAAGAGCATCATCTCGTGTACACTGCACACTACCTAGTTCACAATGACAACTCTGAACAGTGTTCCTCCTACTATCATGACTAGACCTTATAATGATGAGTTGCGAATTGTCAACACAAATCGTCGATCACGATGCGCGATGCAGCTTGCCACGTGAAATATCCGAGGTTGTTTTATTACAAATGCTCGTCATTTTATCAAAATATGCGATACGGTATTAGCAGCATACGATATAGTCAACAGTTAACTAATTTTTTTGCTTGAATTCCAAATATTTATCTCTTGCACATTCAACAACATCAATCGCGCACAGTTTGCACAGAACTGCAATAATAACTGCTTAGAAATGATAAACTCAAACAAGTACTGTGCCGTGATAACTTCGGTGCATCAGGAGTCAGGAGATGCAAAATACCATACACACAATTGTTTGCATTCTGATGTCAAGTCGTCATTCCTTGACAACTAAAGTAGCGAATATCGGGCTTGTCAGTTAACACAAGCGGAATTTAATGGGGAAATATAGATATTAGTAATTTAATAAAATGCTTACTTCCAAATATTACTTTTAAGATGTACAAGACAAAAATTTTAGCTTACACAAACATACACAAACTCTTACACTGCTCCTCGATTCCGTTATATATTTTATGATCCCAACGAATGCCACCAACAACCAACAACTGCTACCAATTTTGTTTATTTTTAAAATCAAGTTTTATTTTTGCATTCCAAGTTCTGACAATGACATTTTGCAATTGACATTTAACTTCGTTTGTTCATATGCTTATTGCTATTTTAAGAGGTGCTGATAATAACTTTTATAAAAATGATGATTTCTGATTATCAACAAATTGCATTAAAATGTCAGACAAAAATTGTAATCACACCATAATCTGACCATAGAGAACGAACGCCGGTGATAATGATAAGTCAATCAGTATGAATCACCTAAAAGCAGTACAACTAAATTATTATAAAAGCTGCGAAAACAAAGTTATCAATTACTTCAAACCGTATTCCAGCTACGTTTACGTCCTTCGTACTAGTATCAAAATAATTAACTACCTGTCTAATATTGCAGATGCGTTGTTTACTACTGTTGGACTAGATGCAATTATATTTTCAACGAAATATCCGAGATTACTTACACCCATACGACACACGTTCTAACGCTTACAAGTTTTACTCCCGTTGTTCCCGTGCAAATGGACTTTTTCGTTCCAATCAAAATGTTGACACCTACAGCACGCTTCACCTGCACCACTGATTCTCCAATTACTTATCCCGTACTACCTTACCTTATACAAGTTAACCTGACGTACCTTCTGATATTAACAGTTCTATCCAAAACCAATCCCGAATCCAAACTTTAAAAAAGGCTAAGAAGAAAAGTATCTATCTTGTAACACCAGCAGCGTGTAATATCGTCTTATTTCCTCTGTATAAGCCTTGAAGAAAATATTTTTATACAAGACAATTATGTATGTACAACGGAGGATCATTTCATAGACTCAACGCAACGGAATCAGGAGACCAGGAGCGACAGCCGACAGACATTGCTGCTAAAATTTACCTACCACCAGACCCAGACGAGTCTAGCACCAACATCAGTGCTCGGTCGGTCTATCGATGTGTTGCTGCAGTAGTTACTTTTACGTGCTGTTTGTACGAATAAACCTACCAAACCCCAATTTCCATGCCACTAACAACCACTCCTGTCACCTGTCCTGTTATATATCTGAATCGTGCTTGCGCATAGATTTTTACTGTATATTTTTTTATCGTGCTGTTATGTACTATCTACATTAATATATATACAGAGCTTGTATAGTACTACCTTTACTATCTGTTGGTTACTTGCCATCAATTTATTATCGTCGTGTAACAGATTATGTGACGATCTGACATTATCAAGTGAAGAAGAGAATAGAAGTGGCGAATTCCCTTTCCTTTACGGTACGTCTGTTTCGAGAAATTAGAGATGTGGAGAGATAAACAGACGACCGACAATATTGGACTGTCTAGATTAATTAATTTTAAAATAAGATTATTTAACAAGTTTATGACATAAACGAAAGGCGACGACGGCCAGGAAACAGTCTGACTGGAGTAGTTTGTTTTTATTTTTAATGATTAATCAAACGTTGGAAGTTGGAAGTACTACATAAGTCATAAGTATTCTAGTTGAACGAGAATATTTGTAGTTTCTAACTTTAATTATAATTACGGAACCGACACAGCGGAACAGGTCAGGTCGGCATTTGTATTGGGCAACTAGTTGGTTGCCAATAGTGACTAGTGTTGTTTCAACATTTTAAAATGAAGAAGTGAAAAGAATTGCACACAATATTCTGCGAAGCACACTAATTGACTTACTTTATGTTGTAGTGAAAAGACAAGTGGACACATTTCTCGTCATCGCACAGACAGTCACGTCTTCCTTTTTCGTCGTATAACTTCCATAGACTGATCTGTGTGCGCTGAAAGTGAAAATGCGATAAATGGTAGTACATATTCCGGATTCCTGGGTTTTCACTCTGATAAATTTTTTTGCAGAAGGTATGCAGCTAAATACTTACATATGGGGATGATTTCGTGAGACTAAACTTACTTTTTCATATTTTTGCAGGAGCAACGATGATTTCTTTTGATCTGAACATTTTTATTGGCATTATCTATTTGGGCCTTGTATATATCGCCATAACAGTTGTGTACGCGCTGATTGTTACTGATTATTTTATGAGATTATGGAAGTCAAAGCGGATTTCGGGTATCCATCGAGTACTTTTAGTTACAGCCCATCCAGACGACGAATGTATGTTCTTTGGCCCTTCGATAGTTGCATTGGCTCAAACAGCAGACGTGCGGATCTATGTTGTTTGCCTTTCTACAGGTATCTATTGAATAATAATTATTGATCATTTGGTTACACAATTGCAGATGGAAGAAGCATATTTATTGGTTATAGTTGTATATCATGAAAATATCCCGTTCGTATTTGTAACAGGAAACTACGAAGGAATTGGTGCAGCAAGGAAGCAAGAACTATGGCACAGCTGTAAGAAATTAGGTGTAAATGAGGGTGACATAACATTGTTTAACCATCATCATTTAAAGGATGATCCAGAAGTTCTGTGGAAACCGTCCCACATATCCAAAATTTTGTTGCAATATGTCAATGGGCTGGATATAGATACGGTATAACATCCTAATTCCTAAGTATTTATTAATAGTTACAATATATACGCCACAGCACAATATATAACGTAATTAATCAATATGATTCCAATTTTAACAGCTAATTACGTTTGATGAATACGGAGTAAGCGGCCATTTAAACCATATATCAATCCACCACTGTGTGACCGAGCTTATAGAAAAGCGACAAATTCCTCCCAGTATGAAATACGTGTTATAGTATTCCTGTTTCAATTTCTACTTTGTTTCGTAGTAGAAACCTTACATAGTCCTATTCTTTGAAAGATTGCAGGGTTTTCTCTTTGGAATCTGTGAGCTGGTTCAGAAAGTATATCTTAGGTGTGTTCGATGTTTATTTGTCGTATGTAACAAGCAGTTTTATGTATGTTACGAATGAAGGAGGTAGAAGTCTCATTAGGGTAAGTATTACAAAGTAAGCATACTTAATTTTAATTTTATTAAAAAACTGTCCAAATCCTGAATCATCACATGTGTTTCAATAATCATTTCAGTCCGCGATGGAAGCACACGCGTCGCAGTATGTTTGGTATCGAAAATTGTATATGGTATTTTCTAGGTATGTAAACGTAAATACCTTTAAAGAAATTCAACATTCGTCCCTTCAAAAGAACGACACCACCTTAAAGCGAAGAAAATTCCCACTATTCAGGAGTTCCCAACAACTGCAGAAAACCGAATAATTTTGCTCGAAGTCCTTATTTATTTTTATTTAAGATTTCAGATCAAACATGATATTGTGAAGTCAGAAAGCTTTATAGATTTCTAATAATACAAATATTTAAGTTCAAACCGTGTCAGCAAGTATTTCAATACTCATTCACTCCGAATAGACATCAAAACTCCCACATGGTAAACTTATTCATGCAATCGTGTAATATTAATATTTTTACCTATTTTATAGTATGACTAAAAGGTTTCAGGTATTTTTTATACTATTAACATCAACAAAAGTTACATTAAAATGGCGTTTCGGTTTCGACAAATTATGATACATATTTACGAAGGGTTTACAAGCATATGTACACCGCTTTGTACAATCAGCCTGTTTATTCAATAACAAGAACGTATATTGTATAACTTACATGTACATAAATGTGAGCTACCAGAAAGACAGTAAAATGATAGAAATTTAAAAAATGACAACTTTTTTTTAAACAGAATCAGAATTTATTTTCTACCACTCCTCTACTTGACTGACAGACAAGTGATACATGTAGGCAGAACGAGACTGTTAGTTATAATGACGGTATACGACACAACAGGCAAGAGTAACAAGACGGGTGGCACAACTTAACGCAACTATAATAATAAATGCATGTCATTCCTGTGTAATGTATTACCATGGAAATGACTAACTCGAAAAATTCAAATCATAACTAACGTGTACAATGCCCGACTAACCTTCCTAATTTCTCCTCTTGTCTTTTTTGTAACCGTGCCTGTTTACATTTGTCGATTTTACAGTACCATTTCCCTTTCGGAATAACGTCTGACGTTAATCCTACGCAATCTAAATGATACCATTTGTACGGACAGCATTCAGAATCACATTTTATCATGTCACGATCGTACGGTGTACGACAAATACACCAGACTTCTTCCTTTTTGCCTGTGTCAACTGTTGCAGAAGCATTCACAAGAGAGACTGATGATCTAACTAATTCTGAAGCCAATTGATATTGAGTGTGCGGCGTATTAATTAAAGGGAGGGAATCTGCGCCGGGGCCCATTCTAACATTACGACCGTCTGACAGTGCCAATCTTCCTCTTCCCCTCCCTCTTCCTCGACCTCTTGCTCTGCCAGTACCAAACTTCACCTTAGCTTTTGTTGGAGCTGGCGATGCTGAGAGTGGTGTAGCATTTGAGACACCAGGGTATGGAGAAACTTTCTGCTGCTTGCCGTATATGGAGCCTGTAGTGATTGGTGCGGTAGCTAAAACAGTGGAATTGAAACTTTAATAAACATTTCATACCTAGATAAATGTTAGAGTTAGTGTTAGGTGGCTAAAGCATACCTTTTTCTAATTCCTTCTGTTCGGCCAGGATCTAAAATACAAAATGATAAAATTATAAGAAAATTATCTAGGATTTGAAACACTTTAATGGGCCATTATTTTTTTATCATCCTCAAAACAACCTTAGCTGCAAGAGCCTCCTGTTGCTTTTTGGAATAGGCGGCCTTCGTTTCCTCCCTCAATTTTTCCAAACTTTCGACTCCACGAAGCAGGCGCAACAAATACTCCTCATTAGACATATCCCATAGCTTATCTCTGGCAGGAACTCCTTCTCTAATTGGTTCCATCAGTTGTTTATTATGAAATATTTCTTCGCTACCAGAATCGTCTGTTTCCAAATCAGACTCAGGTATAGAATTTGGTTTAATGCCTTCCTGGTTACGTTCGTTCTCTTTCTCCAAAGTGGCAGTAGACTTTGGTCGTCCTACTTTACCTTTAGTTTTTCTATATTTTCGGCGTGGCTTGTAAGCGTCGTCAACCATTTTAGCAACTTTATTAGACCCTGTGTAACGGCTCACTTGGAATTTTTTGGCAGTTGGAACACCAAATTTATCCCTATTCAAAGATCCTTTTGGTCTGCCTCTACCCCGCTTGACAGGGGTAGCTACCGGAGTACTAGTCATATGTCTCGCATACGTCGGATGTTCATCATAAGTTGCATTAGGGTTGTGCTTAAATGGACTATGAGCGGATGATTGTGATGTTGAGGCCGATGTATCTTTCTCAGATTGGCCGTCGTCTTCTGAGTCTGAGCCGCTTGAGTCTGATCCACTAGTATTGGTTGACGTGCCTGACGATGAACTGGATGATGATGAGCTACTTGATGAACTTCTAGTACGCTTTCTGGAATGACTTGGTTTGCTAGTACTGACACTATTAATTTGTGAAGTGAGTGAGATACCAGAGGTTGATCTCTGAAATTTAGTACTCGAGGTTTCGTCGTTATGTTCCGGGCTGTAATTATCCATACGGCCTTGCTCTTGGTCACACAGGGCATTTGGAACCACATCTTCAGCAGCTAAATGAAATTTAACGTTCAATTCGAAAATGAATGATTGCAATTTAAATAAAAAATTAACACGAAATGAAGCTACATTATTAACTTACATTGCCAATAGTCGTGTTCATGCTCCAAACACCATAAAGCAGTATCTTGTGCAATGTGGGAGGGCAATTCATCCTGATTACTAGTGATCATGAATTGATTCACTAGATCATTTGTATTAATAAGACTGGTCTGCGGAATTTCGTCGTTTGAGCTTTCATGAACTGGACATATACTGGAGTTCGAGTCTGCAACATTCATTGTTTTATTGATATATATGACAACATGTTCAATGTATTCGCCATTAGTGAGTATATATATATATAATGTACCTTGTATTCCGTTTTCGAGAATGCTAGGAACACCTGATTCATTAGTTTCATTAGCAATATCGCCAGAAGAATTTTGCACCTTTTGATTTTTCTTTTTTAAGTTTGCATTGTCCTCATCATCGGACGAGTCAGAAGATAATAGTAGATCCTGATGCAAATCAGTCTTGGGGTTGTTGGTCGCAACCTTTTCAAATTCTTTTACTTCGCCATGTTCGGTAGATTTGTTACAAACAGTGCTTAACGCAGTCTCAATGATATTATCCGACAAAATTGGTTCCACATGTATTGCTTTAAGAATGATAGCGTCATCGGATGTGCTCGCCTCACAATTATTATTCTGAACATTCGTGGTATTAGATTTTGAACTATTGTCATCCATGATTTCAGGGCAGCCTATTGTATCCATATTCAAATCAGAAGGCGATACATCTATTGGTTCGACATCGTCGTCGTTTTCTAAGATGGAAATTCATTTTTAAGTAAAATATTTATCATATATGAAATAACGAAAAAACGGTAGCTACCTTCAAGCAGATGCTCGTAATTGGCCATATCTGGTGAATTAATTCTGTCGAAGTAATTCTCATGACCGTTAAGATCTAAAGTGAACTGATTTTTGTCTGGACCGGTTTCTAAATCTTCGTCAGATAACAGGATAGGTGTTAGAGACTTCGTTTGTTTGCCTTCTCCTGTTAGTTCGCAATCAGATTCATCTTCTGATAGATTCGGTCCTTTGAATTCAGAAATGTCAAATGGTTTTGTAGATTCGTCTAGCTTATCTTCCTCATTTAATTCGTCATTTTCGTTATCATCACATGGGAGTGGGGGCAAGTCGGCCTGATTTTGTGCAGTAATCGTATTTTCCATCAAGTCCGCTACAGAGGAAGAAATTTGCAAACTTACTTCAGTTTCGTTTGCAACGGTTGTATTTGGACTTATACTTGGTCCTGCGGGTTGTTCGTCTATTTCAGCGTTCGACTTTGGAATATTGAGTTGAAGATCCATTTCTTCTAAAATACACATTTAAATTTTACATGTACGAACATGTAATCACATCTGTAATGTGTATAAAATGTATGAAAGTATTCAATATCTTACGTGGTTGTTCAGACGTGTCCGCATTTCCTGGCATACTATCATCAATATGATGAACGATCTGGCTATCGATAGTTTCAGTGTTTCCATTGGAGTGTGAATTATTCACATTGTCTGATTGACTTACTACTTCATCATTCTCAATGCTTGTCAAATCCGCAGGACGGTTGAACACATCCTCACCGTCAGTTATGATGGACTCCTCTCCCCCCTCCATTATAGAATCTGTATTCATTTGTTCTCCTTCTCCCGAAACATCCGCTGACATTGAAATGTTAGTGTTGTTATGGGTTTGATCCATGTGTTTTTCCAATAGTCGCTTAGAAATAAACTTTTCATGACAGTTGTGTTTTGGACACTTTCGTAACTTTTCTCCCGTGTGTAGCCGCTTGTGCACCTTTAGCGACATCGGTTTTGAGAACTTTTCTTTGCAGATATCACATACGAACTCCGTTGGTGGGCGACAAAAGTGATAGACGAAGGACCATTTCTTCGCACAACATTTATTGCAAACGACGCTGGCATTACCATGTTTCCAATACATGTGGCCGAAGAAAGAGTTCAAATCTGAATACGGAAGTCTACATTTCCAACAATAATGATTCAATTTATGTTTTTTAAGAATATGATTTTGTAGCTCTTTTTGATCAGAGAGGGGTTGTAAGCATAATTCACAGAGATAATGATCTGTTCTAAGATGAACGATGTAATTAAAAAAGCCAGGTAGCTGGAAATTATTACAAAGTCCACACTGGTATCTCAGCATTTCGGTGCTGTCCCCATGATTTGCAGACACCGTTCCTTCGTCACTTACTCCATTGGTCATACAAGTACCATCTTCAATTGTATCCTTTTTTATAAGAGTATTCGGAGTGCCGAAACACAAATGCGAAAATAGAGCGCCCACAAATAGAAATTGTTCATGACACATGTAACATTTCATTGGTTCGTGTGGATGTGTTTTACACCAGTGGGAAAACAACTGTCTCTGGGTTATGATGTGATTACCACATAAAAGGCATTCACAAGGACATTCTCCAAATGGTTCCCGACTAGGAAAGTTGAATATATTGTTAGATAACTCGAAAACTTTTCTAAGCAGAGCAACTCTAAACTGACGCCAGTCTAACTTCAGACTAGATATCTGTGAGTTTATTTTGGAATTGACAGACGAAACCGTAGTTTCTGTAGTGGTAGTGGTATCGGCAACAGCTTCACCTTCGTTTTGGGAACTTTCGTGAAATTTGAGATTCCACGTGTGATTCGTTAGTAAATGGATTACTAGTTCTCGGCGATCAACTCCAACAATTTTGGCTTGTCTGCAAAACGCGCACCCCATACATGCACTTAAAATCATAACTTCTAAAATGTCGTCACTGCTTAGTTGTGTGACAGGTTGATATAAGTCAACATCTCTTTGTCGCTGGTCCATGTTGTCATTTTTTCTTTTTTCTTCTTCAAGTTTCGATTCCAACCAGTCAGATAGTTCAGTGACTAATAAAACCACTCGTTTTTTACAGTCTTTTTCCTTAAGCACTGCATCGCCAAAATATTCTTCTGATACGTCGTTGGATTCTGTGTAATTTGATGCATGGTCTTCGTTGATAGTTGTATCACATACATTCTCCGTAGCCTCCTCCATGGAAATTTGCATTGAATTCACACAAGGTGAACCTTCTATTTCTGGCAAGCTTGTTAAAGGCTGCAATGGACTAGCAGTTAAGTCATTTCTTTCAAAAGTGATTGTTGTTTCCAATAGGGGCGAATCTGATGGAATATCCATATCCGGTTTGAATGGAGCAGTAGAGAATAAACTATCCATACAATCCATGTTATCAGTCAAATTTTGAAGATCAGCTACGATTTCACCACCATTAACTGTGGAATCAACTGAGGCATCCAGTTTTGCTAGTATGTTTCGTCGAGGAGAGGGTTTTTGGAGTTTTGCTGTTGGGCGCTTGGCAATACTAATTGCTTTATCTCCAAAAGTGATTGATTTAGCAAGACTTCCACCCCCACATTCTAGGGCGTGTTGTGCTGTTTTGCTTGGAGAGACCATTTCAAGACATACTTTGCATTTGTTATCGCGGTTTCTTAATCTTGCAGATTCCATCGGCTTCTCAGGAGAAATTGATTTTTTAGGAGAGTTATCGGTGCTGCTGGTCAAGTCGACCTCTTCCGTTTTGATTCGAAACAGCGGCATGTTTATAGTTTCACTTCGGGCTTGGGGAACCTTGCCGTCACAAGTTAGTAGATGTGTTGGCATGGCTTTCATTGAAAACGGACGAGCACACTGCATGCACAAAACGTTATCTGATCTACAGGTATGTTCCGTTATTGCAACCTCATATTCATGTTTACCAATAAGAACGGACATGTTACATTCTGTGCAGAACAATTCAACATTGCTGGACTTATATAAGTGTTCGAAGTCTTCAAATAGAGGACACACCGGTGCAGGAATACGATGTTCTCGAAATAGATGAACCTCTAATTGCCGACCATTCTGGAATGTCGCCAAACAATAAACGCAAAGATTTAGGAAATGAACATCTACGGCATGACAATACATAATTGTCATGGGTGCCTTAATGAGACATTGGAGACATTGCATTTCCAAGCTCATAACATCCAGGTCTTTCACTTTCTGATCCAATAACAGTTTTGGATTAAAGAGGTGGCGAAAAATCGTGGGAGGTTTTCTGCCAAATTCATCTTTTACGTCACCCGCTTCTTCGCTGCTATTCGTAGCATCCTGCGGCTCTATAGCTCGTTCAATAATGCGGAGGACCTTGCCCGATGAATTTGCACATGCGAAGTTTAGAGCAGTAGTTTCCTCTCCACATTCCTCCTTGTTGCACTTCAGGTTGCCGCCAATTTCTCCCATCATGACTCCTTGGTTCACGGACTGGGAAGAAATTAACTTTACCAATTGCCTCTTTGAATTGGGTTTCGTCCTCGCTTTTAGAATAGGTGAGTCTTTTCCATACAGCATAATAAGTGTAAATAAGTGGTAGTATAGTAACTATCAGTTCAATAAACAATACGTATCAATGATGATACGAGTTCCAAGTAACTTCTTCCAGCATGATGAACTGAAATATTATATTTAAAAACAATAATTAGAGAAATAATCTCACAAAAATATCAACAATTCAGTATATTATGATTCCAAGCAATCGTAGCTAATAAATGATTTTTTGAACGAATCTATATACTTATGACTTAATCCAAGCCAATTCCATCTTTAAATTATTATGATAAGCTTATTTTTTTTAGCAAAAAAGTCTACTTGTGACCAGTCGTGATTTTAAGAAACATCAACAACACTAACAGTTTACGCCATAAACAGTTTACAACAGTAATTGATTATTAAGAAGAATATCAGAATAACAACTATTCCAAGTTAAAAAAATAAACAAAAAAGTGGTTAACGTTGAAAGTAATAAGCCTTACCCAAGTAGTTGGCTAATATAAGTTGGGATATAAACGACGGATAATTTGCACAAGAGTAACTTCTGGTAGAATCTTGAAATTTTGTGCTGCAACTTCAACCAAATGATCGCATCCAACTACATTTAGATACCTAAAATAAAAAAATTGTAAACTCAATTAATCAAAAACATTTAATTTTCACCGTCACACAAGAAAACAATGTCACGGCAAAGTAGCAACCACAAAATACTTCAAACGTAAATACACTCAAACTATCGTACTAATATCAAGCAATAGCTGCACAAAAAATGTAGTACAGGAAAAGAGGAATAAATTGACTCCCGCCAATCTTTTATCAATTGGCGCTTACATTTACATAGGAATGCATTTGTGCATTTTATTGTGTTTTTTGCTTGATATTTTTATTATTATTTCATACAAAAGGCGCCTTGTTTGCTATACAAAAAGGAAGTGTCAAAGGTGCACATGCAGTTTCATCAAAAATGAAAAACAACTTCATCATCCATAAATCGATATTACCTAGTACGTTAATTATAGTATTCGAAATTGTGTCAATTTTAAAAATTTGAACGAAACTAGAATTAAATAATAAATTTTGAAGTTTGATCGTTGATTTGACAGTTCTGCAAAATTAATGTGTGCAAGCAAGCACGCTGCACGCTGACATATCTAGTGTCGACATGTGACATAACAAGTCATTCAGAATTTTGCAACGGATGTTACGTAGGTTTAGAAATAATTAGACTGCATAGGTCACTTAATCCGTTCGCGTGTAATGATGTTACCTCCACAGAACAAACATTTGAGCTATCAATACTAATCGATAATGGAGACATAAAGGGATAATCAAGTCAATCGTTCATTACTTTACTTGCTTTAAAAAATTAAGCTTTGGTGAACATAGAAAATGTTGTTTCCACAAACGTCAAAAGTCAGTCAAACGTTGCCAGTAATCAATGAGAAAGCCATGCAAAAATTATGCTGGGTATGGGGACGATAAAATAACTCATGGGTATTATCTTATTGAGTTGTTTTATGCTCAAACTAGAATACTAGAGTCACTAGTCTACGCTACAAAAATAATAAAAATAACGCTCCGTGCAAATTGTATATATAAATTATGTAAACGCTAAAAACAAAAACACTGTTACTAATACCATGTGTATGTAATCACACATTAATTGCTGTATGGGTCTGCGGTCTGCTTATTTATTTTAAAAATGTAATTTTAAAAATACGACGCAGTCACTTTTAAATTGTATCCTACCACTTATCCAAAAACGATTGGCGGTTTACCTTCCAGCTCCAACATACCATAAGTAGGCAATACTTCATATGTGTATTATACTTCTAAAATTGTACGTGGCTAATGGTTTTTCTATATTTCAACTTAAAACAACAACTTCGCAAACTAGTTGCTAGAAAGATGCAAATAACTTGATTCTTCCGTAACTGATTACTTAAACCTAAGGAAAATGAAATTATTAAAGCAACTGGCTTCAAACAAATGGGTCGGGAATAACAAACATCTAGAAAAGTCTTCACAGTACTCCAGCGCTGGAATACTACAACATTAAAGAAGGTATTGTAAAGCATGAACTAGGTGTACATACACTTTAATATTCAGTTTTAACTTAATTTTAATTATCACTATACGCTTTTGTCACACAATTGTACCTCAACCTACACCTATTGTTATTTCAAATTACACAGCTTTTAGGATGAGCATTTTTTATTTCCCCATACAATATAATATACAGCAACTTTTCATCATTAATACACTTCGTTTGTAAATCCTATCACGTAAGACAACAGAACTCACCTTAAACCAAAATCCTTCCGTCAAAGCAACGCTTTCACGCTTATCATCCACTGGTCTAGGATATAATAAACCGTAGAACTACACTAATTATGTACACTTACTACAAAGATAGGCGATTTTCCCGATTTTCTAAATTTGTAGCTAAAAGAAATGCGTGTGTGCATAATTTAGCAGAAACATTTCAGGATCTTCGATAAAAACCGCGTCACGCGCTCATTGACGAGTTACACTAAACTACTGTAAAAATCAAAAAGAATTTAAAAAAAACGAAAATCACTGTTTAATAACAATAATAATAATAAATTATTTTTATACAATTGCGGGTAATAAGCAAGTGGTTTGCACTGTCCGCACTTTTGTCTCTCTTACATACAACGGCAGCAGCAGCCACAGAAGGTGATACAGTGAAGTAAAGTAGCCCCACTCCAGAAAAGCGGAGACGGAATTATTGATATAGTTACGTTAATTTTCCAACCAAAGAAAAATCCAAATCATGGGATTGTGATGAGAATCGGAGAAGTGAACATTGCATAGTTCGCACCAAGGAGAGTAGACTTTGTGGTAATATGAAAATAGCATGCTATGCAATGCCTACCTACTCGGGTATATAAAACACCATGGATTCTCTGATTGTAGTGGTGTGGTGGTAGTGGTTCTGCTTCTGCTTACTTGGCGTGCTTAGCGTGTGTATTGTGTTACTCATGTGATAGGTCTTTTTTCTATTTGCATACAAACTTTCTGCAATCCCCACAGCACATTGTATTGTCGAACAATAACACGGAACGGAATAACTTTGTAAATCGTACTTTTCTACTGCACTGCACTCTGCTGCGCTCTCACCAACTGAACGAAACAAGCACACCAATGCTACTGGACGAACTCCAATTCGAGCTTGCTAAGCTCTATCAGCTTGCTTTCCATTTTGTGGGGTAGTGTGAGTGTAACCCACTTTATAAATACTGTCACGCATCTGTCCGTCCGCTTCAACAGCATTGGCGTATGCAGCAGCATGTTCCTCTCTGGCTTACTTCCGCGGCCCAAGTCATTCAATTTGCATACATTTGCATAAATTATCGCAAACTCAATTTGAATTCCTGGGACTGTTACATGAACAGTTCTAAAATATCTCG
>JAHZNE010006232.1:0-18460 GCA_027744055.1 Callyntrura sp. NNG-2020
TAGACTTAGGCACTCTAGTCTACCAGAACTACTAATGAATTGTAGTAGTCTGGCTGGGGGCAGGTTGTGGAGTTGCTCTGAGCTCAATCTAGGAGCTCCTAACAGTCTCTTCCTTAGGATGGAGAAGTTGGAGCACTCAGTTAGGAAGTGCAAGCTTGTTTCGGCAGGCACCCCGCAGTCGCATGTGCCGGTCTCCCCGGCACAATGATACATTAAATTATGCGTATCGGGAATGCCGAGTTTGGCACTTATCAATCAAAGGGCTTAGACCCTAGGAGAAGTCAAAGGTCCCTATGAACATGCCGTGGTGGTTTCTTTGGAACTAATGTGAATTTTGCTTCTTTAAAGCTCTAAAAAAGCTTTTACCAAAATTTTTCTAACAGCTTTGTGAACTTACACCAAGGATTTTCCCCATAAATTCTAATGCTTAAAAAGGATGCAGATCATGATGCGGTGAGCGAAAAAAATCATCGAAAGCATCGTTGATTTATGGCTAAATTAAAGTGTCCCATTAATTGGGGACTCCGTATTAACCAAAGCAACTGATACAATGATTTTTTGTTTTTACCATCACACTTTCTTTTGTTTTATCGCCATCTCTTTTTGCCGTACCATTTACCTTCCCAATAATACAAGCATTAGTTTAAAGGAGTTTATAATGCGGCGTTGAGCTCTGTTAAAACATAAAATGAATAGGTGTGTTCAAATCTTTTCATGTTCTTATTACTCATTACATTCATTTTTCTTCCTTCTCTAACACTACTTTCCTTGTTGGATGTGTCAATTTTTCATAGATAAGCATCCCTTTTCCACGCCTTTGTAACGTTGCAAAAATGATATGGTGCAATGTGATATGGACCTTTGTATAAATCAACATTTACCACATTACATTCCTTATACGATGTTGGATGATTTGATAATTGCGACTAGGATGTAGATTCATAATACTCAACGATATCTCTTCAATACTAGCATGAAATTTACAACCTCGCAAAGATAAGCTTCACTTAATTGAGTAATCTTAAGCTGATACCCACTGCGTGCTAATGTGTAACTTGTTCGTTCACCCAAATATTAGTACAGAAATTGTCAACGTATTCAATAGTAAGAAAGAAATTGTACAAATATCTGTTAATGTAACATGAAATGTAGAGTTTTGGGCGAATCATATAGTATCAGGTTATGATTTAAGCATGGCAAGCCCAACAAGTTAACAACAACAAAATCGTCCATTTATATATATGGATAGCAATATTGAGTTTTGTATTTAAAATTTTATCGAATTTTCATCACGTAACTTTCATAATACGGAGCATATCTTTGTTTTAAAAAGTACACATTACTCAATTGAAGGAAAATTTAGTTGAATTATATTTTTAATTGACGTACAACGTCATTATAAAAAAATTGGCAACGCATTTTATACTTGCAATTATCTGCTCTGATCGTCTTGAGGTTTTGATATTTTTTTGAAAGTAGAGGTCTGCACGCATTGCAACAGCCGTACTGCTGCAAATCTGGCATAGCGGTATATTTGAAAAACAAATGCAGCAATTGACTTCAATTCGTATTTTGTAATCAACTTAACACAACGAATGGATTGATTAATGATTACGCACTGTAGTGAACTAAACCAGCTAAGAAGACAATACGATAGAATTTATTATTACCCAGTATACTTCGTACATAAAGAATTGAAGGATGCTCATTTTAATCACGTGTCCCAGCAACTATGATTAATTCATAATCGACGAATAATTATAATGTACGCAATTAAAACGGACAGATACAAAGTTGTTACTACATTAGTTTCTTGGGTATTTAAAATGACGATATTTTCAAATACGAACCATTGGTACAAATATTACTACCTATGGTGATCGCCCTGTATGTTGCTAATTTTGTTTGCTTGTCGAAAGTGTTACTCTTAATGTTTTTGGTGTGATTGGTGAAAACCTGAAGAATTAACACTAAAATACTAATAAATTGTTAGTAGATATAATTATCGGGTAACCTAATGCATCGTCTCGCATTGTTTTTTTTCCTTGTCGTGTGTCTTTGTGAGCGATACCAAGGTACTACATATTATAACCATTCTTGGGGCATTTGTCTTAAAACGATAAATTAGCATTACAAAAGAAGCATTACATTAGCTTCTTAAAACATTGAATAAATTACAGCCCTAATGCCACAGCAAATCAAGAAGGAATTCGCAAGTTATGTTTGTCTCCGCGAATAAAAAACTTCAATAAAAATTTGATAACCTCACATTCACCTCTTGTAACTCTTTACCCTTTGTTTAAGAAGTGCATTTAACTTACCTACATCGCATTCAGAACACGCGATGTTCGCGACGTTGACTAATTTTGGAATTGCCAGTTCTTGAAACGTTAGTTTACTGTACGTTTAGAATGCATTGTCAGGTCAGTAAAACACTTCTCTTTCTTCTATCGTATAAAAATTAACGCTTGTTGATTTTGCTCCGGAAATTATGATAATATGTGTTGTATTCTGTGATAATTTTAAAAAATGTACTGCGTTGTACATTTTTTTATAACTTTGCGTCTGCCAAAAAGTTGGAAAGTACAATTTCTCTACGTAATTCTATTGTTATTTTCTCACAGATGCCAATAACTACAATTCCAAGGAGCCCTCGATTGCCTTTAGTCCGACCAATACTTCGTTTCGTGCGGCGCCTAAATATTGGGTAAAGTCAACAGTACTGTCCCTTATCGGTACAGCCTGGAGAACATTCTCCATGTTCTTCCATTCTAGCCCTGATTGCGGTGCATTTGTATATAAAATTGATAAAACCATGTTCTTTCCTCCTTTGCGTTTAATATAACCCATCAATACTTTCTAATCAAACGAAGTAATGTGGTGGTAGCGATAAGGGATATTTCGACGTCACCACGAAAATTCCGCCAATACACGGTGTACGAAATTCTCAAAGATCATCAGCAGTTATTTTCATTCGTAGAAATTGAGACAAGGGAAAGCGGAAAACATGCCGTTATAACTACAGTTTCAGTCGTGCCAAACGAGTACGACATTTTTGGTATGCTGGCGGAAGTTGCGGTCATTGGACATTGCGGAATTTGAACTGCGCTCTTTCCGCACCCGGATGACATTTTGGGAGTAGTTGGTCGACACTATGATTTCCACTCACTACCGCTACGTCCACTACACTTGGTACTTTCCTCAGATTATTTAACTGATGCGAAATAACGTGAAGGAGTGTGAGGATATCTTAAGTGGACGACGTATATCGAGACTGGAGTTTTCTGTTGTCAATTGGGGACATTGTACCGGATTATTCCTTGGACTTGGGTAGTTTTGTGGATGCTATCAGGATACTTCCGAAGATGAAGCAAATGTTTATCCAAACAATGGAACAACTTCCAAAAATCAAATTTCTTTAGAGGTCTAATTGGACTTTACCAAGGGATATACCGAACAACCTCGGTGGGGCACACAGTAAAACTGTTCTATCATGTAACTTTCATAATACAGATACCAAGTTCTTATTCGAGTAACATGATGATTAAATAAGTGCTCAGAAGTAGATATTACCCAATCCTTGGGGAAAAAATTCAATTTAATTCAACTACATTTTTAAACGGAGATGTTCAATGTCACTTGTTAAAATTTGGCAACGAATTTTATACGTACAATAGTGGCAGATATATCGTTATGATCTTCGTGTTTTGAAGTTTTGTTGGAAATTGAGGGTTCGAAGTTTTTTGACAGCAGTAAGCAACGCAGAAGCCTGGCAAACGACGTATTTGGACAACAAATCCAGCAGTTGATTTTAATTCGTATCTTGTGTTCAACTTTGCACAACAAATTGATCCATTAATCATTACGCACTGTAGCATACTAGACATCGAATAAGAAAACAACATCTCTTATTAAGTAAGTTCAAGTATTGTAAGCATTTTTATTAGTTGCCGTTGAGTTTTGTGTACAGATTAAATGAATGGACGTGATCAGTCTTTTCATGCTTTTATCACTCATCACTGTACAGTTAAGTTTTACGTTTTGGCATATTCTCAAAGCTTTCACGGATCAAGTTAAGCTTAAGTATGCATCCATATTGCACCAAAAAAAGAATTGAGATGCACTTCTTTTTGAATATTTTGTATTTTAGCATTTTGAGCATACTCGCATATTCAGATCTAAGTAAGTGCATATTTTCATAGATTTTCGTTCGATGATAAGGTATGAAAGGTTGAACACTTTTTTGTGTGTACTTATAGTATAAGATACAAATATGGATAGGTGGAGAAGAGTTTCAATGTTGATTAGCTACTAACGTCCATATGACTATTTATTTTAAACCGTGTCATCAGCTGACCATATAAAGGCAATTCTACACATTGACAAATATGTAGGTAATCACTTGCTGTCATACATTAAACGCAAATTTATTGACGTTCAGTAAACATGAAAATCAACTATAAAGCTGCCGTCCTCAACATGTGTGCTTGTGGCAAACTCTGGGCCTAATCGTGAGATTCCCATTAAATTGGAACGAACTGGATAAATACGAAATAGCTATTGAAAACAATGTAATCGGGATTTAGTTGTGTTACGATCGTCATCACTCCAGTAGCGATTTAATAAAGACGTTGTCCTGCTAGCAGATACTCACTATCTAACTACTATCTAACAACGTGAGCGGTCGTTCAAGGTGTCAGGTGTCTAATATATACACACTATTAAGTTTTCCAAAGTTTGACGTGGATTGGTTGATACGAGGTCACCAAAGATGAAATATTGTTGTACTCCTTCATTTCTTCAGCATGTTTACTTTGATCTAAATAGGGACTCCACCAAGCAAAGCATATGCCCAACAGCACGAATGAATTCAAAGATGTTACGTTTAATGGCGAGTTTTGCAGGAGGGCGGAATAAAAAATAAAAGAATAAAAATGAACGGTAATTTATGGATGCAAATGTTTTCTTTTTGAAAGACATATATACCTATAAATTGAGAAATATAGTGAATCCCCTCATCTGTAAAACAAAAACTTTAAAGTTACCTGCACCTTTAAATTAATTTCACTGATACATTTTGTAATAACGACGTCACACTTACCCACTTTGTTCCATTTTTGAGTGCTCATGAACATTGGTTCTAACCTTGCCTCTATACCTGTCCATAAACTGTCTATACATATGTCTAAATTTGCCAAAAGGTTGTACTTTAAAGCTTTATTCAGGTCGTACAAGTTGGTGGTACGTGATTGTAATTAACTTTCAATTAAAGCCGAATGGGCGTTACGTGGAATAGGTTTCATTAATGTTATATTGTCCCTGCATTTCTCCTCTCCAGGGTCCCTATGTTTGTTTTTCCCCTTTCTGCTGATCTCAAGATTTAAGCGTAAAACTGTCATACAAAACGATGAACCATGTTAACATAACACAATGAGTGACAGTTTTTGCATTTGCAATACAATATTTTGTATGATATCCATCATGTGTGTATGCTTTTTTAATCATAATTTGCCATTTGGCCAATTTTACAATATTGAGGCAAACGTGCTTCAACCCCGTCACCAAACACTACAAAGACGACTACAGTAAAGCTTTCTTCCAATCAATCCTTTACAATTTAAGGCCATCTTATAATTATGATCTTATACCGTATTTCAAAATTTCTTAAATTGTTTATGAGGTTTTCAAGAAATGATATCGACCGAAAGATAATTTTATCACTTTTAATAATATGCCTAATGTGATCTCTTACCACTTGATCATTACTGATGAATCCGGTTAAAAGTACATGCATTGTTATTATATGCGTTCAGTTTGCAACAAAAATATAATGTCCTGCCACAAAACAGCAAAGTCGTGGGTTCAAGTTTAGTGGGATTGCGAAAGAAGAAAACGAAGGTTCTCATTAGAATTAGTAACAGTTTTGCGAAGAATGATAATAAGTCAAGTATGGTTTTGGAATAATTCTAAAATATTGAAATACACTCTGTAAACTTGCTATAAGTACACCGTTTCGTTTTTAGTTTTACAGTTTTTAGATAATTTTCTTTTAGCATTACTACGATATATGTTGACACAGACAAAACCGAATTTACGATTTTACACAAAGAAACACATCACATTGCACAATATGATATTAGCAACATTACAAAGAGGATGTTAATCTAGGGAAAATCGGTACATACGAAAAGCAAAGCAGTGTTAGAGATGACAGAAAAGATTGAGTGTGATGAGTGATAACAGCATGAAAAAATTGGACACAGACACAGCCAATCATATAATCTTTCCACAAAGCTCACGCCGAATGCTATAATTGCTTACAAGTTGTAGTGGAAACATGATGAACGATGTGGAATAGTTATCAGCAGCAAGTTGACGAGTAAAAAGTAAGATACTGAACAACTAAATTATTATTATAGTATACATATAAAGCAACGACCCTGATTGTGTCTTAATTGAGTGATACATCATCGCACTGATCATCAGATTATTCAGCAGGTTCTTGCTCATAGAGACCAATACTATTTTTATTGGAGCTCTATCTTAGATACGTTTACGAGTCACGTTGCAACGCGAGTGGATACAACAAATATTTCGATTGAATAAAACCTCCTGTTCGCTTTCTTGCCGACGTTGCGTTGGGCAAACTTTCAGCTATGAATTCTGTTTCCCAACTATTTGTGTAAACACAGAATTTAGTCGAAGAACCTTCTACGACGTGGGTCCACCAAATTAAGAAAATATGGTTAACGGCGTTGTAATAGTAACTAACTTACTTCTTAAGTGGCAATTTTCTATCCTTAATAGCTTTACTGTTAGAATCCAAACTGTTTATCTTTAAATTATTAAGAAGTTACATTTCCTATTTTCGTAATCACAGTGCAAATCAATGTTATTAATACCCAAAGAAAATTCTTCATTGTATCGCTAATGCTTTTTCGTTTTTGTACGTACATGGTTGTTCCATATATCAAAATAACCGCAAGGATAAGGCGGATTGTCCATGGGGTCAGAGGTTTCAAAATAATGCAACTATTTATTATAAATGGAGATCAATTTCAGACATGGACTAACAATATCAAAATTACGGCATTGCATAAATACTCTTCAACAGATGGCCCCGAGATTGGTATCATTCGAAAGCCTGTTGTGTGTGCATTATATGACAGGTTTTGAGCATTTAATATTTTTACATCAAGGGGTAATGGGGATTAATATTCTCTGTAAATATACATTTTAGTCAATAAAGCAAATTAACGGCAAATAGGAGACAGATGGTGTAAAATGTCGAAGTTTTACTATTAATTAACCCCTAATTATATTAGAGGTCAAAGTCAAAATTAAACTAAAGACTTTAAGCTGAAAAGCGCGGTCTTGCAAAAACATTGAGCAACATATGGGTCGATGGTGATTTCGTTCGTTAGGTGTGTGTATGACTACAAACACAAACAAACTACAAACTAGTTTCAATATTTGTTGTTAGGGTACCTTAAACGCCACAATGTTCAAATACGCACCACTGGTACATATAAGCAAATATAAGAATCCTCTTACGGTGCATGTTGTGTGGATTTCCTGTGAAAAAGTAATTCTATAATACCGAGGATTCCCCATCGTTGAAACATTTGTTGGAGTGAAATAAAATGTTTTACTAAGTCAAAGTTATGTGTACGATACACCACATCATTCTCCATTCCTTTGAGTTTACTAAATGTGTTACACCCTGCATATGGGACCCCATACTCGTTCCAAAATATCTATTGGAATTTGGAGACCTTTTCAAGACGTTTCCAGACCATTTTTAATACGTAACATAAAATGTGTTGGAAAGTAGAAGTTCCGTACTTGTTTTACACTTTTGGCATAACGCTCAACCGAAAAGGTAAAAAATTTAGGTTTGCAATTGCGCATGCGATTTTTACATCGAAAGATCGAAAAAAGCATTTAGTCAGATTTTTACTTTTTTTTATAAAGTAAGTGAAATAATTTTTTAAAAACTTCCCATCGAATCTGATATTATGTCCGTTTTGTTAAGCAGACCCGTTAGAAAGAAACTGAATCATAGGTTAATGTATTTTACAAAACATTTATGTATGTAGCTACCGATTACATCAGTCACAACACCTTATGTTGTACGGGGACCTTAGTTTAAGTAAAAAATACTATATAAATACAATTAACTACTGCATGGAGCGCCGTTTGTTCTACAAAATATCGGCAAATTTATGTCGAGTTTGTTAAACACAGCAGAAGTATGTGACAAAGGATTTCTGGTACCAAATTTGCAAAAAGGTCGTCGTCAGCAATACAGGGGTCAGCAAAGTTTGTAAATTATTACAAAAAATATTATTCCGAGTCCCATCAACAAAACCACAGATTGTTCCCCAATCAATTCTGAGCATTTTCACACTTTTTACTGGGAATAGCTACTCAACCCTCTATTGTTAAGAGTTGGGAAGAGTTAGGAACGACCAATTTTCTTGTTGTTTGACTCTCTAACATGATTCATTTTTTTTATCGAACTGCTTTTGTAGGTAAAGACGGGCCTACCGTCTTACTCTATGAAGAATAAAATTGCTAATAAGCTGACGCAAGTGATATACTGCTACGAATAAGTGGAACGAAAAAAAATTAAAAAAAAAACATCGTACCGAATTGCGTGGTGTCGCCGGAAAACGCAACTTTAGCCACAGTTTCTTGCTACCGAGAAAGTAACAAGGAAAATCACGAAATTTCCAAAACGACTTTGCTAAGTAATAAGTAAAATGGATGGGAATCATACCAATTTATTCTTAACAATTCTAATTGATATTGCTCACAAGCCAATTCTCTGGGTTAGGAACTTCATGGGGATATAGTAGAGAGTTAACAGTACTAAATTGTCTCCGAGCATTGAAATAAAAAATGGAGAATGAATTGAATATGGAGCGTTCCTTTTAAATTAGATGAAATTAGATGAAAAAAGTGAAGTTGTTATGTATCGAGCAAATACGAAATACTTTGTGAAAAAAATTGTCTTCTTAATTGGTAAAACAAATTGTTTTAGGCGGTGCTGTATCTAAGCTCGTAAAAGAACGCAACGGGGAACTTGATTATCAGAATGTTGAACAATTATAAAAGTTTTAAATTTTTACAGATTTAACAAATTTCTTAAGGAAATGTCTAACTTGAATGTCATGAAAAATATTTTGGTGTCTAACATGCATCCATTCTACAATAGATAAATCCTTACATTTAACGTAGATGTGTTCAATTGTGTCAAAACCTGGCTACAGTATCAGCTACATATTTAAAAACCGAAAATTGTTGGAAGTTCGTGGCACTGCTCTATTACCTTTCCAGAACGCATTTTCTAATACATCCAGCTTTTGTATTAAGTATTTTCTTATGCAGCATGGCAAGAATTGCTTGGGATTATTTCTAGGGACTTAGAGAGAGGAAGGTCTAAGAATGTATGGATAAAATGAAAATATTAATGAAAATGAGAAACTCTTTATACAAGAATAAAGGAAAAGCTTAATGAATTTATTAGAATGATACAATTAACTTATGGGAGAAAAACGCAAAAACACTGGTTTGAATGTAAGCAAGATAAGGTAGACAGCATACTTGTCGGAAAGCAGATCTCCTCATGAATCATGGAGAACAAATTTAGGTGAATCTCATGAGCGAAAAAAGGAGCGGCAGGTGCCAACAATGCGGTATTTTCCTGAAAGTGCGTTATTTTTCCGTTTTACAAACTCATCAACCAAGGGCCAAGTGGTAAGTTACACATACCTCATTATTTTAAATAGCATAATGACGTTGCATCGAATTACATTCTTTACGGGGCAGATACTCTCTAATCCTTTTTGGTTTTTGACGGCAATCATAATGAATGTTGTTATTACTGCTATCGGTGTAGTATTTCTATACCATTACGTAAAATGCGTCTGAAACAAAGAAGACACCAAAAAATCTACTTGGGATGGCTTTATTTTTGGACGAGTTTTTTTACATTGAGCCCATTAGCGCTATAGTTGCATACAATGATAATTTAAAGGAAAATAGCAGTGATTTTACTTTTGATTCACCGTGATGATACGTAAAATGGCTAATACATGTACGCCGGTTAAAGCTGTCGTAATAAGCAAATTTGTCAATTTTAAAATGCAATACGAATGGGTGCCTTAAACGCCGCCATTTTAAATATCTATCATTGGTACATCTAAGTATTATAAAGATATAATAAATATCTATCATTATCGGAGTATATTGTTTGTTTTGATGAAATGTTGTAATGTTACTTTTGCTGCTGTATCGTCGTGCTTGATGTTAAACTGGAGATTATACACCGAAAATACTCATAAATTGTTACAAGCTATAATGATCCGATGAGAGACAAAGATACTGCATATTATAACCGGTCTCTAGCCATTTGTCATTATACTTTATATAACGATCCATTTTTTACATCAGATCAACTTCTTAACACCTTGAATACATGTGAGCCCTCACTGAACAGAAAGACAAAAAAGAAGTGTCTCCATTTATAAAATAAACTTCAATAAAAAAAAGTTCACAAACCGACATTCACCTCTTTTCTTACTTTCTGGTTTGTCCTGATCACCGGACATCGCGTTCACAAATAGTTTGATTTATTTCTTAATGGGCAGTTCTTGAAACATAACTTTACTTACAATGTTCACTAGACAACCTTTATTAGGAGCTCAACAATATTAGAAACACTCCCCTTTCTTTTAACGTTTAAAAATTAATGCTTGTTGATTTTGCTCTTGAATTTTAAATAATAAATGTTCTCTTGTTGTGACAGTTTTAAAACTCTTTAATTATTAATACTGCATTCTTTTTTCTTTATAACAGTTGCATCTGCTAAGAAGTCAGACAGTATAAGTATAACTTTTTACAGTATAAGTATACTTATACATATTTTAAGTTCATTTTTCTATAAAATCGATATGAGTTGAATACGGATTTTGTATAAATACGTTGAAAATAAAAATGAATTGAAAGGAGCATTTAAATAAAATTATTAAAATACATGTATTCAAACGGTTATTGTTTCGACATTATCAGTGCCCTTTCCCATTGTGTTAAACGCACACTTGCACTCTCTCTTGGTATGTTAAACAAACGCGCACTGTCGTGTTAGCACAAGCACAATATGTTATTCGGAAAATAAAATGAACCCGGTAATGCGTGTGTTGGGTTTTTTAGTGGACTGGAAAGAATCGTAGGCGCAGGTCTTTGTGCGAACTCACAAACGCGTAAACCGTGAATGTGACGATTACCGCAAACAGGATCCCGAATATAGTCGACATTGAAGAATTGTCCAAACTTATCTTCAGGTGGGTCCTGTCACGTTCCCACTCCATCCTGTCTACAATCCGACGGAGTCGTCGCAACTCATCGTCACCGTACGAGCTAGAAGGAACGAAGAGAGGCATAAATTGCCTCGACGGTTTGTTTTTAAAGTGTAGTAATGTATCATATAATAGAGGTCAATCGAAGAAAATTAGGGATATTTATTTAGCAATGCTCACTCATCGTCGGAGTCGTCGTCAATCACTTGTTCGTCATATCTCCGTCGGGTGACCTGTCCCTCGTCGGGATGATAGTCTGCAGGAGAAATCAGAAATGCAAAAATTAGTACTACTACTACCAATATTACTATGGAGAATTTTCTCTGTCAAGTGGTGTTGGAAGTGATAAAAATGTCAAAAGGTTTTATTACCTTGACGGTTTTCCACAGATTCCATGACCAACAATTAGTTTGGTGACGTTACGTAAAAATATTTAAATGGGTACCACAAGAGAGTAAACATGAGACACGTTGTAGTGCAACAACTGCTCTGGAGAAAGTGGAGTGTGGCAGGAAAAGTTGGAGAAGGAGACGGTCTTTGACACACTACACGAGAGCCAACAAGCCCGCAACAGAGTGCTTTTTGGAACATCTGCTTCTATTTCACTGTGATATCAACGTGGAGAAAGCGGGTGATCAGAGAGAGAGAGAGAGACCTGAATATTTTAAGCGCAGCCATACGGAAATTCCGTTCCGTTGCGACGTTTAAAGGGGAATATGTGTGGATGGGAATGATATATGCCTTCTATAAACTGCATTGTTGGGTATGGGAACATTATACGCAAAACGACCGTAGAAGTTCCATTATGGTATGCCGTGTATACGATGGAGGTTGAGCTGTTCCACTCTTGGTTAATCCTATGCAACCCAAACAAGGAACTTTTTTTCAGGAACTAATAGGAATTTTGACATTCTGTTTTTTTGAATCGAACATGGGTCATAGGTTATTGTCATACACAGATGTTGGAGTTCCTGGTAAAACCAAAAGTGTGTCAAAAGTCTAAGGTCATTTTTAAAAATAATTTCCGAGGCTAAATTTGGTGGAATGATACATTAGTTCATTCGTATCGGGAATTTCGAGTTTGGCACTATCCATCATAGGGTTTAGATACAAGGGGAAATTACAGGTCACCATGAAGAGGCGGCGGTTTCTTTGGAACTAATACGAATTTTGACATTGTGATTTCTGGTATCTTTAGTGGGTCAAAGATTCTTGTTGACCTCACACGTAGGAGTCTCAGGCCAAACCGGAAGTTCCTTAAAAGGTCAAAGGTATTTATTATTATTATTATATTATTTATACAAATAAAATTGAAGTACAGAATCAAAGCCTATAATTTGGTATATTTCGCAATATTTGTATTACCACGATGGTAAGCGCCATCATGGTTATTGTTTCAAGTTGCACATATGCTGTCTAAACGTACTACACCATTTGTAAAAGAATATTTGAGTTGGCTGTACATGGGGTTCTGTGCTTATAAAACTTGCTAAAATGATAACGAAGGTCCACTCTAAAAAACTAAAAGCTCCACAAATACTCTATAATTTCTTATTGTTCACCGGTCAGAGTGATGCTTGTAATAATATTAATTGATGGCATATGTGTGTAAATTGGCAATATACGCATCGTTTTGTTGGATTATTTTTGTAAAAGCGTTATGTGAGACGTGATTGTTTAAATAGAACGAAACAAACGTGCCTTCCCAAATGAAACATTTCGTTCTGCTTACAAATTCGTGTAATTACCATCGTTGTTAGAAAGGTTATTTTTAAATTATGAACGAAGTGCTTCCTTCCTGGAAATTATGGAAAATTATGATACGAATATATTTATGAAACAATTTCCTACAAAGATTTATACTTGGATAGAACAAAATGGTGCTTACTCACGTTAAAATGAAATATTAAGGACTGGGAGGATTGCATTTACCTCTGGACGTCCTGTTCAATTCTCTGGCAAATGTAGATCATTTCATTATTACATCGGTAAAAAAAGTGAAGTGGAGGCTGCACGACGCCACTTATTTTCTTTGGAGACTTGGTAATTCCTAGAAGTCTAACAGATTAATATTTCATATCGGTGGGTGTGTGTGTTGTAACTAGAAAATTACTTACGAATGACGAGATGTTTTGATAATTAAATTGCTTAAAATGGTTTATAGTAATTACATTTGTAAAACATTAAGCCGCTTCAATACCAATAGGTTCCTTAACTTTAAGAATTGGACCAAGCTCGAACTCAAACTCGTATATGTGTTTTAACTGTATTTCAAATCAATGAAGCAGACTTACGCACTGTCTACCTCAAATACACTATTAAAGAAAAGACAACTAACTCAATGCTTTAACACTATTCAAGTAAAACATCAGTTCTTGCTCCTGATAGAGGTTGAATGATGAAGGCGATGATTTGGCAGACGATGATACTATTATAGTTGGCGTTTATTTTTCATAAAATCCTCTTAATGATTGCAGTCAAATGTAGCAACATGGTGAATTGTGCAGGTGTGCGGAAGAAAAGGATTATTTGCTTTGGATGGAAGGAAGAATATAAGAAAGGAATGTTATGGATACAACATGTTCTTGTTACACCCATCATCTGTAAAAAAGGCTCAAACTTACCTTCCCATTTTAGATAACCTGTATTGATAAATTTTAAAATAAGGACGCCACATTACCCAACATTTCCATTACAGAGTCATTCTCTGTATTGGTGTTCCAATTTTGTCAGTGCTAATGTACATCTAACCTTGCCTCTGTGCCTGTCCATAAACTCTCTATATCTATATTTCTAAATATTTCAAAATATGGTCTTTCAAAGCTTCATCCAGACCGTACAAGTCTGTTATACAGATGTTAACAAGATGTTATAAAATTGTTGATGAGGTTTTTGAGAAATGATAACTACTGACAGAGAATTTTATCATTCTAAAGATATGTTTGACGATCCGCGTTAGATTTAATGTCATACCACCGTCTTGATCAGTATTGTTGAATCAGGTTAAAATGATAAACTACAGGAATTCTTATTATACGTACTCAGTTTGGAATAACAATACAAAAAACCCAACCACAAGACCGACAGAGTCGTGGGTTGACGTTTAGTGGGATTGTAAAAGACGAAAACGAAGGATCTCTTTAAATTAGTAGCAGTTTTGTAAAGAATGGTAATAAATCAAGAATAGTTTCGAAGTAATTTTGAAATCTCGAAATAACCGTGATTTTAGTATATGTTTAAAATGTCATATATGGAACAATATTTCTAAATTAACGCATCTATCGAATTTCAAGTTTAATGATTTCACCAGATTGGATTAGTGTGTTTTGTAAACCATTCAATAAAATTACAAGAAACATAAACAAATTTCGCTGTGATCACGAAATCAGGGGAATGTAATTTCTTAGTATTTTAAAGATAAACATTTTGAATTTTACAACTAATATTTACGTACAGAAAAGTGCCGTTTTTTACAATAAGTTATTTACAACTCTAACGCCGTTATCCATCTTTTTTTTAGCTTGAGGCATTCACGCGTAAGTAGATGTTCAGTTTATCCTTCAGCAAGAAGTCGCCGAAGAATTTCACGATGAGTTGGATGGCGTTGCATACAATCAAGATACAATCGTTCTAATGTTAATAGCGGTGTCCCTATTTTCCATCATTTTAGTTTTGTCTGTGTTCGTTACCGACGGTTTGCCCTCAACCTTGTGTGCCAGATATATAGTCATTGGTAATGCACTTTATTGCACTGATTCAGCACTTAACAGAGTGGTAGCATTATTGGTGGTACCTTGAGGGGGATCCCACAGAGGTCAAACTTAAATTGGTTGTCATTTAATAAGATTTATTTTACTGGGGGTTCACCTCTGAGGTCCATGTTTGAGCTTAAGCAAGGCCTAGTGCATATGTTTGTACGTATATGTACCGATTCCAGCCTCGAAATTTTAAAACTAATCTCATTTTAAAGTTAGATCCAAAAAGAACAGGTAAACACACTAGCTAGCACATTTATGTTAAAAATTATGTCGAGACGTGCCTTTAGAACACCTCGTTTGTAAACAAATGAAATGCATTTATTTTACATTTCCCTTTTTCTAATACACCGTCAAAATTGTATTTCAAAGCTTATATATAACCGGTAATTAAACAAAGCCCTGACTATCACGAACCAATACTGACTGACATGCAATCTGGTACTAATAAAATGTTTTGTTATGAACAAATTGGTCGTCATTAGTAGTTCACCTAAATGTAAATTCTGTTGTGCTGCATTTATTCAGTGTTTAATACACATTCGAAGGCAGTATGCGGTGGCTAAATCAGCGCAATAAAGTGCATTAGAAATGGTTAGCTAATATGGGTGATTCAAATTCGTATTTAAACGATGTATAATGCTCCTTAAAATGGCGTAGCCGTGTGAGAAATTTGGTTCAGGCACCAATACGACCGTCAGAAAATAACATTGTAATATAAAAATGTTCTAACATTTTGGAATTCAAGTGTAAATTCAAAGATTTTGCCACAGATCACTAACCTTGTTATTGCCACCTTCATGGAAAATATACTACCATAAGTTTTTTATTGAACTTAGGAATACTTTTAAGAACATTTTTCCGTTTGTCCGTAATCATGCCAACTTATTCTTGAAAACGCTAATGGATATTGCTCACATGCCAATTCTATGGGTTAGGGATTTAGGGAAATATAAAAAGGTTAACATTATTAAATTATTCTTGAGCATTACAATAAAAATGGAGAATTAATTGTATATGGAGCATTCCTTTTAAATTATATTAAATTGTAGTAAATGAAGTTGTTATGGACCGCGGAAGTAAGAAATGATTTGTAAAAAATATTCCCTTCCTAAATGGAAAAACAAATGGTTTTAGTCGTTGGTGTACCCATACTCGTAAAATAACTCGACGGAGAACTGATTTATCAGAATGTTAAACATTTATAAAACTTTTAAATTTTTACAGATTTTACAAATTTTTAAAGGAAAGGTCTCACTTGAATGCCATTTAAATATTTTGGTATGCATTATACATGTATTACGGAGCAGGTCTGTTGCCTCTGCGTCATGGGAGATGTAATCGAATTGTGAAAATGTAACTACAGTATCAGCTACATATTTAAAAACCGAAAATTGTTGTAAACACGTGGCACTGTCATTCCGGTTCCAGAACGTATTTTCTAATTCATCCATCTTTAGTATTGAGTTTAAAGAGGTAGAATGGACACCAGAAGTATCACTTCGCCCTTAATAACTAGAATACAAATCCGACGAATTGAATAAGGCCAGACAACGAGCCATTACGGAGTGTCCCTAGGAAGGATTTTTCCTGCAAATTTTATTTTACTCTTACTGTGCTGTAAATGGTTATACTCATTGGTAATGAGTCATTACCATCATTACTTTCTAGTTGAAAGCCTGAAGTCTTAAGTATTTGCATTTTTTTTTAAATCTGTGCAATTGTATAGTGTGATATTTGCTAGGGTGTAAGTGGGTAAGAAATATAATTAATATTTCCATCTGAGATTATCTACATTCATCGTTCGTCTACCGACAACGAGTACTACACTTCACTATTTATTGCTATCTAACTTCACTACCATCCGAGAGTTGAAACGCCCTATGCAATTAAGAATGATCTTGCATTATTATATTCCATACTTTGGTATGGAATAATCCACGTGCGTTAACATTTTGTGACATTTAAAGTGTAGCATTTCATTACAAGGCTGCTCACTGTAGTCTTGCTTGCCAGCAATTTTGATAATATTCGTAATCCGTCAATACTAATAATGTACTCAATTACAGTGGACAGTTACAAACTCATTTCTTTATTAGTTTCTTGGGTACCTTACCCGCCGCAATTTTCAAATATCTATCATGGTACATCTGTTTAATCTACAGGTTACACTGATTTAGTTTTTGTTCATTTTGCGGGTGTCATGTTAAAATTCTAGTAGCACTGATTTGTTGATGTGATTGATATAAAACCGGAGATTTTATGCTGAAATACTTGTAAAGTGGTACTAGCTATTATGGTCAGGTGAGCTTATACATGTTTTGGTTTTGTTTTTCTTCCTGTGTGTATTTGTGAGAAACACAACGATACTGTATATTATACCCGGTCTCTGGGGATTTGTCTTAAAATATTACATAATCATCAATTTTTGCGTTACATCAATACAGTTTCTTAAAACATTGGATGAGTCAGAGCGCCCTAGCAAGAGCAAGAACTTCAACAAACAAAGTTCTCCCTTTCACTGCTTTTCTTATTTTTTAGAATGTCCGATTTACTTATTTACATCTGGTTCAGAAAACGTTTGACTTACTTCGTAATCACCAGTTCTTGAAGCAAAACTTTATTCTCCATCCTTTAAAAATTAACATTTGTTGATTTTGCTCTTCCATTTTCGTTAATAAATGTATTCCTCCTGTGACAATTTTAAAAATATTTAATTATTAATATTACAATATTTTGTCTATATACCAGTTGCATCTGCTAAGAGGTTGGACAGTATAACTTTTCTACATAATTTTATTTTTGTTTTCCCGCAGATGCCAACAACTAAAATCCTCAGAAACGCTTGCAATTCACATGGAGAACTTATCTTATCAAAATATGTCTTCATATAAACTTCGGGGCTCCATGGGCAACGTCATTCAATTTTTCATTTTTCTTATTGAGTTTAACATGAAGACTTTACGACTTTTCCTTCGTGCTCGTATTCTTGAATTATAAGTTGAATTATATTTTGATTAGATCCTTAGCTAAGAAAGAAATCTCAAAATGTAAAAACATTATAGAAAGCTGCTTATTTTCACGTCTGACGGCACACACAACCAAGTGGATTTGAGAAGGCTAATATGTGATGGTGGACCAACCACTTTTTTCATGTCATACAGTTACTGAATACCGTTCTAAATGACCTGCAATGACGATGAAAGGCAGAAGAAAAGTTGAGTATTGTATTTATTGATTCACGCTCTTTCAGGCATCTGCCCATAGAGCATACATTCTTTACGATTTTACAATGTTGTTATAAAATGGAATTCCGTCAACATTTTATATTCCATAACATGA
>JAHZNE010006233.1:0-34176 GCA_027744055.1 Callyntrura sp. NNG-2020
GAATGGCGCGCTGGAACACGCAGTCAATATTACAAATTTACGAGGGGTTTTTACAATGCCCCACAAAACTAAATAAGAACATTCATGGGAATTTCTGACAGTGGTTTTCATTTTCATAAGAAATGGCTTACAATATGTTCTGGCGGAAGATGTAAAAGCAAATGATCCCCTTCCGCCATTTCCCGCATCCATCAAAGATGGTTACGCTGTTTTCGTCGCGGATAATACAACTCTAGATTTACTCCAAGTTAGAGGCGACTCTACTGCCGGTGAAAGTCCAGACAAGTGTAAAGTAGAAAAAGGATTTTGCATTCGCGTTAGTACTGGTGCTCCTGTTCCCCCCGGAGCAAATGCTGTAGTGCAAATAGAAGATACTGAGTTGGTCGAGCGTTCCGAAGATGGGAATGACGAGAAAATTATACGTATTTTAAAATCTTCCAATGTCGGACAAGATATAAGGTGACAACAGGAAATTAGAAACACATGAAGGTTGAGTAAGAAAAAAGTTGACAAATCTTTTTTTCTATTACAGACCAGTTGGAAGCGACGTTCCTGTCAATGAATTGATTATGCCAAAAGGTGCACGACTCGGACCTTCAGAGTTAGGAGTATTAGCTACAGTAGGCAGACCAACATTTTCCGTTTTCAGGTATTGCTTTTATAATTCGTTTGCTACTATCTAAAAAGTGAAAAGTCAAGTTGCGAATACAGAGTAATTAAATACTCGCACGCAAACAAAAATTTGCGTGACAAAATCATTTATATGTTGCTCATGTGCTCGTACCTTAAATTAACAGAAAACCCATTGTAGGATTGTTATCTACCGGTAACGAGCTCCAAAGTCCACACGACGTTGTTTTGGAAAAAGGAAAGATACGAGATAGCAATAAAACGACATTAGAAAATCTTTTTGCAAATGAGAAGTTTGAAACATTAGACATAGGAATCGCAAAGGATACGTAAGTTTAATTTTTTTTAAACTTTGTAATATAATGTAGTTTCAGATTTTGTCTAAAAAAACTATACGTTCTTATTGTGTATTTTTGGTACAGACCTGATGCAGTTTATCAGAAACTAGTGGAAGGTTTAAACAAAGTTGATGTCCTTGTTTGTACAGGTATTTTCATGAAATTGTAATTTTTGACACAATATTTTTATTATTGTATAGGAGCGTGACAGCATTACTGTATAACACCAACTCTTGAAAGTACATTGAACCCATGCATGTTTTATACAGGCGGTGTGTCAATGGGAGAAAAGGATTATTTGAAACGCGTCTTGACTCTTGACCTTGGAGCCACCATTCACTTTGGCAGTGTCTTGATGAAACCGGGGTTTGTATACTTACAATATAGATGACTATTATTTATTGTTGTTCAAACATATTTATTACCATCTTAATCTATGTGGAAACTA
Source organism: Callyntrura sp. NNG-2020 (assembly GCA_027744055.1). Classification (NCBI taxonomy): domain Eukaryota; kingdom Metazoa; phylum Arthropoda; class Collembola; order Entomobryomorpha; family Paronellidae; genus Callyntrura; species Callyntrura sp. NNG-2020. The sequence goes on from JAHZNE010006233.1 coordinate 1,417, forward strand.
TCAACATTTTAAACGCATGTGTATCTGTAATTTACCTTCAGGCTCTAAGAAAACTGTCTGGATTTGAAAATCCATTTTATCCTACATTGAAAGTTCAAGTAACAAAAGATATAAAGCTGGATCCGATGCGGCCGGAGTACCATAGAGTAGCCTTAGATTGGAACACCGACAGTGGTATTCCATTTGCCAGAAGCACGGGTAATTTAAGAAAGTTTAATTTTTTAAATTGTTAATCTTGGCTAACCGTTATTTAAAAAATCTTTTTACTTTATTTTTTGGGTGTAATTCATAGGTAATCAAATCAGTAGTCGTCTTCTCAGTTGCAATACAGCTAACGCTTTGATGATATTACCAAAAGCCAGTGAAGGCGCTGGAGTGGTTCCGACAGGATCTATTATGAATGCTCTATTACTCTCCCTTTAATTTTTTTATTATTATCATAAAGTGTTTATATTAGTGTACCAAAGAGTACTACACAATGGTTGTATTGATTGATTGTTTTCCTCCATCAATAAAGATGAATTCTTCTATATTATAATCAAAAGCGCATACTAAAGGATGGCATCTCCAGCATGGAACGTTATGTGCTAACTTGTACTCACGTCAAAACCGACAAGTGAAAACATTTATTAACTAGGAATACTTTGATGAGCCAATGATAATGACTTATTGTTTGGTCACCGTATGGCCTTCACGACTCTCTTAGTGTTAGTGTACATATAGAATAATACCTCACGCACGTGATGAAACGAATATATGTGCACATGGCACATGATTATGATGAGCAGCATCTAATCGCTGAATATATGTTGAAATCATACGCAAACAAAATACCCCTCACTTATTATGGGTTCAAAGATAAGAAACTGAAACTGCTTTATCGATTTAAAACAGCACAAATGCAGTATAAGGTTATAGTTATTATCACCAATAAAAGAGACGATGAAGGAAAATGTTTAAAATATGTGTGTAGGTAATTTAAACATCATCGGGTTGCAACACGTTGTTCATTCAATGATTACACAACAAAAAATTGCTTTGAAAAGATGGTATAAATGTAGTATGTTATTCATTTTTAACTTGTCGCGATATAATATCATTTTATTATGAAATTCGGGTGCCCAATGGTCAGCATGAAGAAGTACTTTCACTTCATATCTAATAATGAGTCTGTAAATAAATCGGTTGGCACATGATTGTTGCTGTCTTTAAAAACTCATGATCAGTTTGCTTTTGAAGTTCACAGTCTCAGGTGAGAATTTGTCATTCATCTGCATCCACGTGTTTACGCAGAATTATATGTACAATTAACGCAGTTTTTATATCAGGTTTTTTCAGTGACACATCTTGCATCAAACTTTGAATATGGGGCTGCGTCAATGCACACTTATTTGTGCGGTACTCATAGGACTGGTTGCAGTGGGATCTACGGATCGGATTTTGTTCTTATTACCCCTCGCATCACGAAGTCATGTTCATGTTTTCGAACCTCTGATGAAAACCCTGGGGGAAAGAGGTCATGACATCGTCGCTTTGTCACCGATAACTTCTCCCAACATGCCCGCGAATGTGAAGCAAATACAACTGATTACCGTTGATGATCTGATTGGACATATGCCTAATGTGTTCGATCAACGGAAGAAGGGAATAGTTTCTCAGATGCTGAATTCCTCGTCGTGGGAGCACATGAACACAGCTTGCTTGAAAGTTCTGCAGAATCCTAAGCTGTACGATGAAGTTCTGAACAAGGAAAAATTTGATCTAGTCATCGTCGACATATTCTTGAATTATTGTGTTTTAGGGATGATTCCACACTTCCAAGCTCCTTCTATATATTTGACAACAATGGCGGCACCATCTAACATAGCAAGTGCTGTGGGAAATCGACTACCACAGTCGTTTGTACCGACTGCATTTTTGACTTTCTCGGATAAAATGTCATTTTTAGAAAGGATGACAAATGTAGTAATGGACAGCATTGCCACTGTATTGTGGGGGCGTTTCATTATAAGCACGGCAGAAGCGATGTACAAGGAATATTTACCGAATGGACATTTGTTACCATCGATTGAAGAAATTGACAACAATGTTAGCATGATATTTATGAATAGTCATTTTACGCTAACTTACCCAAGACCACTACTTCCTGATATTATTGAAGTTGGAGGAATGCACACGAGACCTGCGAAAAAATTGCCCAAGGTTTGTACAGCATTTATCTGTTTGGGTATATGGATTGAGCGATGAATAAAAAATTGTTAACAAACGTGGTTTTTGTACTTAAGGATTTGGATGAGTTTCTTAGTGAATCAGGCAAGGATGGCTTTATTTTCTTCAGCTTGGGATCAATCGTAAAACCTACAGAAATGCCAGAGGAAACCCGAAAACGGTTTATCAAAGTGTTTTCAAAGCTAAAACAACGAGTCCTTTGGAAATGGGATGTGGAAACGATGCCTGATGCGCCCCCAAATGTTATGCTGAGGAAATGGCTACCCCAACAAGATATTTTGGGTGTGTTCAGTGATAAAGCCAGCATTCATTAATTTCGCGAAGACTTTTCCTTCTGCTCACAGGTTAAATCTATAATGATAACTATTTTCACATCCATGTGTCTTCTTTTATTTAGGTCATCCAAATATTAAACTATTCATGACTCATGGCGGCCTTCTTTCTACCCAAGAAAGTGTTTATCATGGTGTCCCGGTTCTTGGTTTACCCGTTTTTGGTAATTAATACATTATGCACTCGTTCGCAATAATGCACATGTTAATTTTGCAGCACGAATTTTCCATTCTAAAATTAAAATGAAACCTTTGCGTTCTTTTAATACAGGCGATCAGGACCTTAATGTCAAACAAGCGGAAAAGGGAGGCTACGCAAAATTTGTTGAAATAGTTGACATGAACGAGAATGACCTTGAAGAAGCTATTAAAGAGCTTATCACAAATCCTGTGTATGGATAAAAATGATGAATACTTTCTTCCCCAGTAAACGTTCTGCTTCAGAAAACATATATAATTAACAAATAATATGGAATATTCGTTTTGCAGATACACGGAAAAGGTTAAAGATCTTTCCAAGTTAGTCCGCGATAATCCCCAAACTCCCCTCGACAAGGTACTATTTTTTTCAATTGTTAATAACTTGATTTTAAAGGTAATATTAATTAATCAATTTAACTAATTTAGGCAGTCTACTACACCGAATATGTCTTAAGGCATAATGGAGCGCCCCACCTCCGTTCAGGAGCAAGAGACCTTAATTTTTTCCAGTATTACCTACTAGATGTAACGGTGGTACTCTTAGCTGCAATATCACTCCTCCTCTTTTTAATATTTACATGTTGTAAATCTATCTGGAGATGTGTTAGTGGAAGCAAGACAGAACAGGGAGCACATTTCAAATCTGATTGATTTCGTTACTCAATAACTCAATGCAACAAATGCAAAGCTGTACTTCAATTAAAACGCAAAAGAGCACAGTTCCTTCCTACCAGCGTGTTTGTTTTTATAGTTCATGCAAATACTTTTATGGCAAGGATTGATTTGCTATTGTCACATTTAATGTCTCACAAGGTAAAGAATTAAATGGCATATGATCGCATTTGACAAATTTCTTCAGGGATTTTCCAAAAATTGAACATTTTTCTTTATAAAAAGCATGAAATGTGCATGAAAAACTTCACAGATCAAAGTAATTTTGGGAGCACAGCAGATACAAAGCCAACCTACCTGCCAAGTGCCAACATGCCAGCAGCCGCATGATTCAATATTTTTTTCAATTTGTAACATGTAGCATGTCAGTATCAAAGTGTGGTGTACTAGTGGTGGTGGGTGAGGGAGGACTCTATGTGTGTAGAAAGTAGATAGTGTCGATGTATGTAGTGCATATATTCATATGCTTGTTTCACTATTTTAACGCTACCAAATACCCTTTCCATATACTTTTTTTTACGAAAAAGACCTCATCCAATGTTTACCTTCATACTCATACTTCCAGAGAAATATTTAGTACGTGTGTATGTGCATAATGCTTACTTTAGAGGGTTTGAACAGCAGTTATACGTCCTTTTAGTAGTATTGACAACAGTTGTCCAAATAAACGCATTTACATTTGGTTAAAGTAAAATTAATCATTTTGCAGTAACAGAGACTAGCACTGGTCCTAACATTGCACATAGCAGTGTTCTAACAAAAGGTAAAATAATAATTATTCTATAACTATAAAACTTTACGTAATATTACGTACCTAAACGAATATATACAATAATATAAACTAAAAGTTAACTCTGCAAAATCCGGTTTTAAGTACATTCAAAATACATCTTTATTTCGTCTGCTACAGTGATCATTTATACGCCAGTAAACACCACCCTATAGTATAGTGTAAACCATCGTCATTGTCTGTTCGTAGGTATGTTAATAATGAGTCTGGAATCAAGGCGAGGGCTGCACATTACATGGTTTCTATCAGATTTCTTTTACCTCCTCTAGACTCTAGTATTACTTCCAAATAAAAATATAAATACTGTAGGTAGGAGGATATTATATCATCTTATGGTATAACATAGCCAACGTGACGGAGGAGAGTCCAAACTTGTATTGTATGGCAGTATTAAATATATTTTTTTATCAGAAAATCTCATCATCAGCTTCATTTGCCAAGAAGCCCAACTCGTACACTTGTAGAGCATCTTGTGGTGGTGGTCTGCTGGAGTCTGGTGTCTGGATATTGTATTGTGAAGGACGATCTTTTTATTGTTAAAGCAAGTTCGGCTCACCCTGTGCTGGAATTTAGTGGCTTCACAAATGGACCCTTGGCAGCCGTGTGCAGAGAATAACTCTACAACAACCACCATCGCCATCAATGATGATATAAACTCTTGTCACATAACAAATGTGGTTGGCCTTGCGTTGCGTAACGAGGAGAATAATATCACAGAGCAGCATTCCTCTAACTTGCAAGAGATACCCGCGGATTCCAGTGAGCAGTCGGATAACTTACAAAACGAACTTTCATTTGGGGACAATTTCCATCCATTCGTTAAACTTCCCGACTCTCAACAATACGTTGAATCATTAGGTAAGCTATTTTTTAACCGTAAATTTAATAGAAATGGTATATAGAATGCCGGTGAAGTTTACTCCAATGCAACATATTCTATATAATGATCAGTTTTTAGAGACAGTGGACAGCCTTTGAAAATTTTTTATTTTTTATTTTTTTAGAGAAAAAACTCAAGATTATTCAAAAAGGCGGTCGTAAGGGTGCGAGTGCAGATTCCATACTCCGCTCACTGGGTCAGACAAAGGAGTCTTGTATGATAAAATTACTCAGCAATTCGGTTGAAAAGTTGACAACTGAAGGCGACATTTTTGAAGAGTTGAAAGTGAATCCCCTTTTAAAGAAACTTGCACCAGAAAAGCAAGCCTTGACAGCAGAGGAATTAGTTCATCTTTTGGAGGCTGATCAACTGGAAATATTGTTGAGCAACAACAACGTGAACGAGGACATATCTGAGTTGGAAACAGCAAGTACCGAAATTCCAGCGAATTTGGAAGGAACTTCCACTGGTGGAGAAAGCGAGAAAGACAGAGACAGCACAGAAAATTTATCAACTGCGGAGGTACCTCAGGAATCTTTTGCCACCTGGAAATAATGGAGTTTTGGAATCAAAAAACATTTTGCTTAGTCACCGGTGCATCCAGAGGAATTGGGCGTACCATATCTATAGAATTTTCTAAGAAAGTAGCCGATGGCTCCGTATTCCTTCTAATGGCTAGGTCCGAGACCGCTCTTGACAGTACCAAATCCGCCATCCTTGAGGCAAACGAAGGAAGAAATATATCTGTTATTACTGCGCCTGCAGATTTAGAAAAACCGGACAAGGATGCATATCTGAATTCTATTAAATCAGCGTTAACCGAGACTAAAAGGTCAGCTACGGATTTTGATCATTCCATTTTGGTTCATAACGCCGGCAGTGTAGGAATCGAGAAGAAGTTGAAGGTAATTGAAATGGAGGACTTGACCGAGTTGCAAAGTTATTTTGCGTTAAACGTCTTTTCCATGATGCTCCTCACTACTGAGTTCTTCAAGGTTTTTAATGACTCCAACAAGCAAAGGAGCATTATACAAATCACGTCGCTTGCTGGTATTCAGCCGTGCAATACCTGGGGTTTGTACTGTACGGGAAAAGCTGCAAGAGACATGCTGATGAAAATTGTGGCACAAGAATCCGGCATACAGGTTCTAAGCTGGGCACCAGGTCCTGTTGAAACCGACATGTTGGACAATGTTTGCAAGAATACTGGGGATCCCGATTTACAAAAGATGATGTCCGATTGTCGCTCTGGAGGAAATGCATTGACTTGCGAACAAACCATCTCAAAAATGATTCGGGTTTTGGCTGAGAAGAAATATGTTAAGGGAGAGCATGTTGATTACTTTGATGTTGAGTAATATTTTATTGTCCCCACTTTTAGAAGGCAGCCGTTCACTGTTCTTACTTTTTCTCATTGTCAATTTTACATCTCATTACAAACAGGGTAGATCATGTTTTCATATATGTTTTTTGTATTTTGTTAATTAAAAATTACATTTAAATTAAAAGTATGATTCTGGGTAATTTTAGTTTCCCACATTGTTTGCCTTTTGATGGGATCAACAAATTTTGTAAATAATATTATGACAGTTGGATATGTAGAAGGATGGTGGATATAACTGCTTTAGAATAAAATAATAAAATAACTTACAACATGTTATTTCATTTCTATATCCATATATTTTTATTTTTTTATTTCGAGTACGACCACATGGTAAAATGTCATAAAGCTTGATACGAATGGGAGTAAGTTATGTGCAGACATTTTCATAATTAAATTTTTGAAGTGTGGATGTCTATTACTCGCTATCCGTGATAATTTGGCTCATGCCTTTATTTTATGATAGTATAAATTAACTTCCAAAGTACCCCAGCACTTTCATGTTAAATTCTTTACCCAACATTCACATCTAGAATCAATCATGAGCGTTATTTGCATAGCTAATTACACCTATTATAATGCTGGCTAGGTTTATATAAACTTCACACGTTGATTCCATTACCTTCTTTTCGTTCAGTTCAAATCACTACATTGAACTTGACATGATGTTACTTACGCTCTCGGCTATGACCTTGAAAGAAGATCCGACGGTCTACACATATGCAGATAATTCGTTTCGTTACAGTGGAACGAAAGTGTTTCTCCTGATGTACTTTCTGTGTACAATGTTTGTACAACAGATAAAGTAAATGTACGGATATTAGGCAGTATATTTTTGTAGCGTGGATAAATTAGTCCAGTAGTGTATATGTGAAAACATTATTCCAAAATAAACTGACGGACCGTATTACGGGTTGTACAAATGCATACATGTTCAAGTAAAATTTATGGGCTTCACATGTTAAACACTGCCGGTGCTTACTGCTTTCCATGCTCATTAAAACCTTTTAGACAGACAAATGAGGCTCCTGGTTTATCCAGTTCCAATAACAATTTTCCAACTAATGATTTTACCGAGAAGCAAATACAAAATCGAAAAATATCACATTCTGCTTACCTTTTGAACTGTAGATAGAATATCCTTGCATTCATTAGAAGGTTTATAACAGCTCACATAACGGATTGAAAAGGTTGCCAGCTAGTAGGAAATAGTTAAGCAGGAAGTTACGAAACGAATTTCATCAGAAACAACACAAAATGTCTACAATCCAGTTCGGTGGAATGAATCGTTGGGTAGGAAGAAATGCCCTCGTGACAGGATGTTCCACGGGAATCGGAGCTGTCATTACAAGAGATCTATTACGTTACGGAGTAAATGTAATTGGGTGTGCAAGAAATCCCGACCGTATTGACGTAAGCAGTATTTGAAAAATCGTTTTGCTTTCATGACAATAACTATTAGTCTGGAGGATTATATAAAACTTCGTATGTCGTATATTCAAGCCAAATTGAAATAAGATACGTTTTTGTTGTACCCAGCCCAATTCAATAACAAGCAAAGAAATTTCAGAATGAAATTATTTTTACTCGTCCTTAGCTATGATTTATGATCTCATTGATTTATTCTCATCATTGATTGATCGAATGCTTATGATTAACCAATGGAGGTTCCATGCTTCTAGGAGGTTATGCGCAGGTTTAAGGTTTAATTTTGAAAATCAGTCCTGATGTACAAATTAAATGTACCTGCTTCCTTTGCTTACCCAATCGGGACGAAAATGATAGTCCATGATTGCCATAGCCAAGGGGTCTAGAAATCGTTCGTAAGTATTATTTAGGTCACAGAACTACATTGGATATGTTACACGTTCATATTCAGGCAGTAAAACTGCAAAGTTCAATATGAACGCTTCAAGGAGAAATGTGTACTTGTTATAACGAAAACAAAGGTTTCGGCTGTCGCCATTAACTCATGGTCACAATATGTTTTTTAAGCATATATGACCGACCTTGGTGAGATCACCTATGGCCCTACTTAAAACTAACAAAATTGTAATTATACAAAATTAAGCTTGTGTGCAAATGTTGCATTAATTTTTGTTTGGTTTTCCATTATGTCTACAACAGGAATTAATAAATGAATGCACCAAGGCAGGATTAAAAGGAAAATTAACGCCTTACAAGTGTGATATTGGAAATGTTTCTGACATCGAAGAAATGTTTAAATGGATAGAAAAAAATCACGGGGGTATCGATATTTGTGTCAATAATGCTGGAGTAGCGGCAATGACTTCATTGCTAGGTAAATACCTGAACAACGATTAACTTTCTTCTATTTTTGAGACTCTTGATCCTGCTTATCATATTAAAGTTTTAGTTTTATAACTTCCCTTAAAACTTTCATTTCAGACATAAAAGCCGATGAAATGGCACCAATGCTCAACATTAATATAATGGGACTGGTTCTTTGTTCAAGTTTGTCGGTGAAGTCGATGCTAGCTAGAAATGTGAATGACGGTCATATTATTAACATCAGCAGGTAAGTCAGTGCTAATTGAATTACAGTGCGATCCAATTACATTGTGGGTTAACGTACAACGTTTTATGTAAAAGCTCTTAATTTCCAAAATAGTATGTTAGGACACAATGTGATGGGAATTATGAATTTTTACGCCGCAACAAAACATGCCGTTACAGCGCTATCAAAAGGTAATGGGGCCATATTACTTTACTATGAAAGGCCTTAAAGCAGTTAATGCTTCAATTTTATATATATGCTAGGGCTGAGAATGGAGATAGCTGCCAAAGGGAGTCGAATAAAAGTTACTGTAAGAAATAATAAAAAATCATTTGTAATGTTTGGACAGCTTAGAGCTTGGGTTTAGAGCATATTACACAAAAAGAAATTAAATGCAATCTTATTAAATGCTAGCAAATTAGTCCAGGGCGTGTGGAGACCAATTTTCACGTGAAACTGTTTGGAGATGAGGAAAAAGGGCGACAATTTTATCAGAGTGTCGAGAATTTGACACCTCAGGATGTATCCGACGCGGTAGTTCATGCTCTTTCTGCGGGTACCAACTGTCAGGTATCGTAAATCGATCTTGTTACATACAAATACAACCATAATATTGAATATATATAATTGTAGTAATGCTTTCACATTACTTAAAATGTTCGGCAGGTACACGATATTCATCTTCAACCAACTGTTATAGGAAGTGGCGCTGCATACGCAGACGTATCCAAAAAGTGATGCATATGCTAAGATACATATATGCATTTAATTTTTTCATCCAAATACAAATGATAATTATAATAATATGCATACATTATGTTAAACTATTTGCAAATGCAAGTTTTATTTCCATTACGTAAATAAAACGTGTCGCAGTATTGTCATTATATCATAAACAAAATACATAATCATTTAAATTGAAATCAATATGACGTAATTTTTTATTGCAACTTTCTTTTTTTGTTGCATCATCAATCATCACCAAGACTGTGGCACATATTTAATAAAGTCTGCATAGTGGCTTACTGACATTCCCAATTTTTCATGGAACGCAGCCGATGTATGATTTTTTATTTCTACAGCGCTAGCAGGAACCGCCCCTAAGTCTTCCCCTAGCGATTTCAAAAGACATTTTACTACCAGCGATGCATACCCTTTTCCCCTTTCTTCTGGAAGAGTATGCAACATTCCCAACAAGCCGCAGTCATGAATACACAATCCACAAATGACTTTCTTTGTTGGTTCATCATATAAGCCAACGGATTTGTTCCTACTTAAAATTTTCTGAACCGCCACACCTGTTTTCTCTATTGCGTACTTCCAAGTTTTGCAGATGAATTCAGTTCCTTTGACTGTGTCCAAGGGTTGAAGTACCAAATTGTTGGGTAAAGTGTCTGCTGGAATACTAACAAATTCAGGACACGTTTTATTAGCATTTCACTTGAAAAAAACGAATAAAAAAGTAATATCTTGCAGGAATCAATCTAACAGCATCAATGAGGTGATAAGATCTACATTACAGATAAGTTTGCTTGTTTACTCTCGTACTTTAAGTTGGCAGCTTTGTTAGTGCTCATAAAATATATCTTGCACGGCATACTGGTAACAGAGTTCCCAATAACCTGTGTACTAATTTCATGTATCATTGGACTGATTTCGAAGTCAATGCATGTAAAATGGTAGGCTTCGTCCCATTTTATGTAAGGGCACTTGACAAAGGCGTCCTTAATGTCGGACGAAGTAATTGCGTTTGGTGGAGCAGAAATCACGTATCGTTTCCCATAATCCTACAAGTCAAATTAAAAAGAGGGGTAGAAGCGAGGAGCGGTGTATGACATGATTTAAAATCGCTACTGTTTTGTCATACTTGTTACGCACTACCGCTCATATTATGAGCGTTAGAAATACGAAAATTGAATGCATGATTAAATGCCAGTAGGTCAAGGGGTATTTAACTTACGTGTCTTAAGTAAATTCCTAGTACCCATACATCATCATCCAAAGCTTCCCCCAAGATGTCTGCACCTTTCATGGGATTTGAGCACATCACATAAAAGGATACTTCCTCTGGTTTATTGCAGTTATCGTACATCTTGCACATATTGTAAATCTGTTTGAATAATAATGGCAGGGTATAGTTTGTTTAGTTCAGATGAAAGAAGATAAATTGTAATTTGTTATTTCTTCTTTTTTTGACTTGGAAAAAGATGAAGATTAAAGTAAAGTAGAGAATACTACTTACATGTGCAGATTTCGGCAATCGCTTTTCAAGGATGGGGATGATTTTACCTAAATTTGGTTCATGTAGAAAGTTTAGAGCTGAAGGACACTTCCCTATACTTTGAGGAAGTCGAGGGATACGGTGCTGTGATGTTTCACTGTTACAGGCACTCATGTTTGTGCACAGTATTTACAGACATATATGAACCCAATCAATCACTCTTTTTGCACCAAAGGAGAAAAAAACGGGAAAACAGCGTAAAATCAAATAAACGAACTGGAAATGATGTGTAATAATGTTTAAGGAGTTTTACTTGAAGGTTTCCAATATAAATACTTTTACTGCAGCAGAAAGTTGCTTTTATTTTCTTTAAAAGCCCATTTTCACGATACATGAAGAAAGTCAAGTCAACTTAAACATGACTTTCTATTTGAGAACCACTGTTGCTGATGATCTGCTTATTTTCACGTAACTACATAGTAGAATTGTGTTCAGAGTTCACGTGAACGTCATACATAATTTAAACTCATGTAAATGTAAATGTACCTCACAAGGGATTTCACGTTTGATACAGTCAATGCCATTAGCAAATCACCATTCTATATGAGCATGAGCAGCTGTAACAGCCAAGAGCACATACCCATAATCAGTTTTATTCCGTCTGAAAAAAAAAACTATTTTGCACTCGTTTGTTTTTTCTTGCGTAGCATTTTATTCCAGTGTATTCTGTTTGTATTATCTATAAACAATTTACCATTTAAATTCATGGAGGCGAAGAATCATATTCAAGGACACCGTATACAGATCACCTTTTACCGTACGGTTGTCGTCAACATATTAACTTATATTGTTAGAATATACGTATATTTGTCTGCGACTCGTTTAACATATATAGGGAAGAGTGTAAGCCGACAACCTATTAAGTATATTTACTTGTTATATCATTCAATGACTAACCAAGGATGTTATAAAACTAACTGATACGACAGTTCAGTAACTTGATATTTATGTCAAATCAAATTTAATAAGGCACGCTCCTACGATTATTCTTTACTAAAACATATCATATTACCAACTGAATGAGTTTATTATAATCAATATAATTTTTATGCGCATTTTTGTATGAACAATTACAATGGTTTTATGTCAGCGTATTGATTTTAAATCTTTATGTGAATTCATGCTATACTACGACCCATAAAAATGTATAAACTAGTATGAGAACTGTTGCAAATCGTCATTCTGCTTTCATTCCTGGCACAGGTTATAATATTTGTCTGTAAGGGTGGAGATAAATTGGAACAACGAAAATTAAATATTGTCAGTTCAAATTTTTGATGTTGTGCCCCGAAAAGAACAGCACATGGTAGCACATGTTAAATAATGCAGTTTTCCATTAAAATTATATTTGAAGGCAAAGTAAATTTTATTTTCTTGATTGAAGGAGTTAATTTTGAATAAGCACATCAAAACAAATAGGTTCTCTTGGACCTCTTACAACTATTAACTTCACCAATTCTGTCCTGGTACATATTTAATGAAATTTGCGTAGTGACTAAATGACATCCCCATTTTTTTATGAAATGCATCAGACCTTCGATCCTTGATTTCTGCAGCACTGCACGGCATCAACTCGTCTTCTGTAACAGATTTCATAAGGTATTTCCCCACCATCGTAGCGTATCCCTTCCCTCTTTCTTCTGGAAGGGTATGAACCATTCCCAATAAACCGCATTCATGGACACCCATGCAACTAATAATATTCCCAGTTCTCTTATCATACAAGCCGGCTGACTTGTTCTTTTTTAGAAGTTTCTCGATAGCAATATCCGTTTGAGGCACTGTATGTTTCCATGTTTTGCAAATAAATTCGGTTCCTTTCACTGGATCCAGCGGTTGAAGAAGTAAATTATTGGATAGCGTATCTGGAACTCTAATAAATTCAACACTTACATTCTGTTAGCATTCCACTTGGAAGAGAAAATATTAGCTTGCTGGAGTCATGTTTGCCTACCACTATGAATAATGAACGATGTTCCTCGTTCATGGAGGTTATCGATAGGCATTATTACTTACGTTACATCTAAATTTGCTGCGTCATTCGAGTCCAAGAAGTAGATTTTACACGGCATGCTACGTACAGCGTTTCCAATAACTTGCGTACTAATTTCCCATATCATTGGACTGATTTCGAAATCAATGCACAAGAAACGATACTCCTCGTTCCACTTAATGTACGGGCATTTGATAAAGGTTTTCTTGATCTCCGGTGATATTACTGCCTTTGGTGGAGCAGAAATCATATATTGCATTCCGTAATCCTATTTGTGTAAATTAATTTAGTTAGCTCGCACATTTGACTGCTATTTAGTGGAACATTAAATAAAATAATTCAACGTAATATCTACAAAATGTTGTTTCATGATAAAATTTTAGGGGACGTAGTGCAGTTATGGGCGCAAATAAGAGCTGGAGAGTTGATTGTTAACTGCATAAGTATTTCATATTTGAATTAGTTAAACCGCCTACAAGATACGTTTCAAGACTGTATGTTTTGCTTTGGAACCCTTAAAGATGACGCAACCTCGTTCACTGCACAAACATTAAACTTGCTTACTTCTCTGAAATAAGTCGCCAGTATCCACGTATTTTCATCTATCCTTGAATCTAATGTAGTACAGATATCGTCATTTTTTGCAGTGTCGGTACGCATAACATAGAAGGCCATTTCGTTTGGTTTATCATAGTTATCGTACATCTTGCATATATTGTAAATCTGTACGATTAGACGAATAACAATTTGAAGTTGAGAGTGTATTTAATATATTTGATTATTTACATTTAGAAAATATTTTAGTATTTAAAGCGTAATATGATTTATTAAACATGAATACTTACATTTGCAGCTTTCGGTAAACGCATTTGAAGGATTGAAATAATTTTACTTGAGTCTTGTTCATATCGAAAATTTTGATGTGAAATGTGCTTGCCGTTACTTTGAAGAATGTCATCCATCTCGATAGATCTGCCTTTACTATAAAATGGAACAGTGGAAGAAGCATACACAACCACCAGACAAATTGGTGTAATCAAAATAAAATATATTTATGTAAGACTACATACTTGAATTTAACAATACTTGCGTATAGAGAATACTTTCACTTGATAAATTTTTAATTTAAAATACTTTAAATATCGTTGTATTAAACCTATTTCTTCCCGTGCGACTCCCACTCCAACATTACGTAAAGTCAAAAGTCAACCGCAAAATTAGCTTTGGAGAAGGATATTTTGCATAAAGGTGTATTGCTTTTCACGCGGAAAGATCTTTATGTGAACACCAGAAGTTCATGTGCATCACAAGGGATTGAAAGTTTGAAGAAAGTAGATTGGGATAGCTCTAAAGTTTATTGCAACGGTTCATGTATCAAGATTTATGTTGTGCATAGGACAAAAGGAAGCTTTCGTATCTTGACATTTCGTAACGAATGTAAAAATGTAAAACCTTTAAATCTTGCAAATGGCAAACCAGTAAAATAATTTTGAAAACGTAAATTTCATTCAGGGTAGGTGGTGTGCTGTGATATTTCGGAAAAGTTACCTTCACTGCATACTACATGCAACATGCTACAAAGTAATGCAGAAAATGGTTTTCCAAAAACACAACACAATACAATTTTATAGTATAAAAAATGAATTCTACTCTCTCATTTTTCTTGCACTGTTAGAATAAATCAGAATTTGGAATTGTAAAACTGATTTGTGATTTAATAGCGTGTAGAGTCTTGCATTTTCTTCATATTGAGTAAACTTGTTAATAAAATATCACGCTGCCATTTTGTAAAACATTCAACATTTTGTCTTGAGGAGATACAACGTGAATGGACGGATGGCTATGTGTACAGACTGAGTAGCGTATTAAAAAGTATTAAATTCGTTTCAGTACTGCATAATAAAAGTTTTATAGCAATCTCATTTTATTAGAAATGGCTTCTAAGCAGTTGATTTACTGTTTCTGTTTACCTGCTTATTCTTGCGTAAAATTATTCCAGTTTCTGCTCCTATTACCTACCACCTTCAACGAATACGACCTGTAACTCGATATATATCAGGCAGGCCTAAGTCAAAGTCTGGCACAAGACGCAAGTTTGCACAAACTCAAATCAACAGACGCTTTTGAATCATGTTATGGCATCTTACGTAGATGCTTAAGATTAGAGTCAAACATACATACATAGACCACATATGAACGATATCGTATTACAAATTCGTTTAAAGTAATAAATTCGATTTTTACTAATTAAGCTGTTATATCATTATCTTACGAAAAATAATATTATAAATATATTTTATAGATATATTGAAACAAAAACTTTGACATTTGAACTTCATTGTCAAAGTCGAAAAAACACAAGAGTTACTTTATGATACGATTTTCTGTTACTACTTCAGCGCTAAACAATTTCGTCCTGATTGTCTTATAATGCTCCTGCGTGAAACATGGCTTTATTTTTTAAATATATTCCGTGTACCGTCTATCAAAAGATGTTATTATTTTATATCAAGCCCATTTCGTCTATCTTAATTATAAGAAATAATACACAGGATTATGAAATTGAGAAGGATTAAATGTAGAATTTATTATGTTGTTTTGAACATACAATACACCAATAGTCTGTCACGATTTATGACGTATCTAGAAAGTCTGTTGGTTACATATATGTATAACATAACTTTGTTATGCTGCACCACTCAATCACTACATCATCATAACTATTTGCCTACCAAAGAACGTACGAATTCCAATTTTAAATGATGCTAAAATATTAATTTGTCAAATACTGATTATGGATTAATTCATAACTATTGATAACGAAAAATAATCTAGTGCATATAAATACTCTAAACATAAGAACTCTACCTAATATTTTGATAGTGAAACATGGATTTATGGTACTTGACTTCACTGGAAAAATGGTTGGCTGAAATTGAAATTTTGCCTCGCCCCATCCATCAATCACTATCGAACGATGCGACGTAATTTTTTACTAGGTAATCACTAACCTTGTACTCTTTAGCATTTAGCATGTATAACTCTCACTAGTACAGTTTGTAAGCAAAGAAATTCATCTATTCTTTAACGTAATGCCAAACAGAGAAAGTGTACTTGTAAGGTAAAAGGTTTCAAGTTCAAACTATGTAAGCAAGCTTGAATATAGAATATAGCATAGAATATACAATCTTAGATTACCTCATCTAAGATTGTATATTCTATGGTTTATTACTATTTCTAAATTGTTTGCATCAGAGAATATGCGGATAAACTTGTAATATTCCTTTGTGTCCCAGAGAAAGTCAAAAATATGGAAATGATGCTTTTACCGAAAATTCAAAGATGTTATTTTGAGGAGCCATGCCAGATCTTCTGCAACACGAATATAATTGTATGCAATCCTATTCTTGCCTGTAAAGTTTGGAATCTCATAACGGTAACCGTAATATGCAACGGCTTAGCTTACTTCATTCTCTATAATAAAACACAACAATACCTTTTCTCAACTACAAACTCTAATGTACAATGCTTTACATTATATGCCATGATTTGTTTACAAGTCTGCAACACTTTAATTCTATTGACATTGCCTGCAGATCATATCTAAACAACGTTGTACTCCCTTCCTTTGCCGTCGGATGTTTTATGTTTGCATTTCATCTTAACATTCGAGTGATCATTTCCGCATTTCATCGGGATTACATCAATGCCAAATTTTTTCTAGACTGATCACTTCGAGCCAATTTCAAACTTAGATGCTACTGCCTTAACAAGGTGATTACTACTTTGCACTTGTACTATAAAGTAAATAATGTTTACACGTACTGGATGCTTTCTCAATGTTGTTTATTTTATTAGGCATTGTAGGCAGCACTGGAAAGATTTCACTTGCATCGTATTGAACTCATGAACTTTATGAAATCGCTTATGTAATGGTTCACTCACCGTCAGCTTGTATCAAAGAAACAAATTTTGCGTATTTAGAGGACATATTTACCTTGTCACTTTTCCAAGACATAGCATTAAGCTTTTGGCATTTTCACGATTTCCTCTCATTCTGAATTCTGATATGAATGTATCCGTTAAGAATTTCAAGAAAATGATGATGTGTCAGTCAACAAGGAAATGATATTAAGCGTTTTTCATTCTGTTATACTGCCTAAACAATATTTAACCTTATGAATTCTGATTCTGCATTTTTGAAGTAACTTATTCTTTAGGCACTTGGTAAAAATGTGGTACACATTATCTAAAAAAATTCTGTTCTCTGGTATCATCACAGAAATATATCAGATGCTTATGCATCTCGGAAAATCATTTATATCGGAACAGAATGAAAGTAAATTTTACTATTAGGACAGGTGTTTATGGTACAATGCCAATTTTTAAAATCACGACAGGGAGATTTTTCTCCTAAACATTCAAGTTAATGTAAGCACACCAAAACTGGATATAAAAAATCATGTACTAGAAATTGTACCCATCATTGTAAGATGCCGGACTTTTTTCGAGTCCAACTACGTTGTTCATCGTCTTGTTTACTTGTTTGTTGCTATTTATTATTATTTCAGCCCAAAGGTCATACGAGCGCCTTTTTTAATATCAATAGTTTTTTTACTGAAAGTAAAACGTTAACATGTTATCCAGCACTTCTCATCAAACGTTTTATATAGAAATGTTAGAGTTCTTGGGAGCATTTTAATAAATCCAAATATCGACGAATACTTTCTTATCTTACCACACCAGATGATAAACTGGAAATGTGCTAAAGTAGGTGATAAGATGTTCCCATACAGGTATATGACCTTCATTCAAACGCTTTCAAGCAAACAAGAAATACCTTATGCATTGAAAGATTTTTTCACCTCCTTTCACTCGCTTCAACAGTCGATTTCATTTCTATGCATGAACAATGTGTTTCCACACGTATGTATCAACTTTCCATCACACCGACACCAGATACCAGCACTTGGTTGAATGAATTTCAAAGGGCATTGTGACAAGGAGAGGATAATACTAGTTTATACAGATAAAAATCCGGGGTTCATGAAGATTTTGTGATTGGCTGTTTGAGTTGATTTTCACTGCTTTGTGTTTGTTAGGTAAGGGGAGTGTGCATATCCCTATCCTTACATGCAGGCTTATGCATTCATTTTGTCATGATACTGACACACACCTATCTACTTGCCACAACCATCTTTTATTTAAATCAAATCCTCTCTACTTTCAACAAACAGTCCCATTGATCTTTCAATCACAATAAGCCATCGATTTGTACATTTTAAGATGAGAAAACGTTTTCCCCCGGTGAAAGTAAAAGCGGATGAAAGTATATTAGAGGGTAGGAATGGGTAGTTCCCGTCACAAAAATATTTATGCAGAGCTTCAATAAGCTGCTTCGACATCTTTCGAGAATCAGGCTAAAAAGCATGAAACTGAATTTTTGGCACCTTCTATTGGATGCATGATTGAACAGGCTGGTTGCGAAACCGGGTACCCCAGCATTTTCGTTTATCGTTTTCTACAAGAATAAGAAAACACGTTTGGTATACATACATCTATTTTTGGATAATCCTTTTTTGTTTTAAAATGAAAAAAAAAATCATTTCAAAAAAGAAAGGAGGAACACTTGTGTTCTGTCACTCACAGAGCTACAAACAGACACTCCTACAGGGAGTCCTGAATGGATGGATGAGAACGAGAAACAGAAGGTGAGACGATAAGTTTTTAGTTTCCTTCCTCCGAAGCAGCAGTAGTAAAACAGGAAATCAAGTGTAAACACATTAAGGCCAGAAAAGAGTTTGTTTTTACTATTTATCTCAGCATGAAATAATGAACACTTGCGGATAGCGGAAATATGCTTGGATGAAAGCAGTAATCGCTTTTCTAGGAACACAAATTTAACTACCTGTCGCGTACTTCCTGACACTCCTTCTTTGGCACGTAGTTCAAACTGTAAGCCCATGTAAAACTTAGGAGAAAAAGTAGAATAAAATAAAATCCCCATATGTGGAATAAAGAAGTGAGGATAACACAAATCTTTATTTCCTCATTTTATAAAAATAGTAAGCATTTATACATTATTATTATGAGAATCGTAAGCGAATGTATGTGTAGTAATGATATGCTTGAAGTGGTTTTATTTTTAACGTTATAATGTATGATTACTCTTGTTTACTTTCCATTGGAGTTACAATTACCACAACACGGAAGAAATATACATGGTTTTCATTACATTGTAGACACTCAAACAAAAAGTTTCACTAAACAATAAAACCGTTAAAAAGAGAAAAAGTGACAGGAATTCTGTACATAAAGCAGTAGTGTTGTTGTTACAAAGAAACTTGAAAAAATACTGTTATTACTGTTCTAATCTGTATAGGGAGATGCTAGTGTAGTGAGAGTACGGTTGATGGTGAAATCGTGATACCCATCCTGCCTTGTATATTTCTTGTGCTGGGATAACAGAAATGTTCCGCTGTTTGGCATTTGTTCCAGTACAAGGCAGGCCTTCCTTTCTCGTCCGGATGGGTGGCATGAGACGCAGTGTTAATATAAAAGTGAAAGCAGCCTAGTCTGTGGCTTTCACTCTGTTTTTGGCAGGGAGCGAGTAACCAAAGGAAAAGTGTGAGAATCGTATCTAACTCAACATATCATGCAAGTTTTATCCTTCTTTGGTACAATCCCGAAGGATTAAATTGCCCCGTCAGCCTGATTATATTTTATACGCTCAACGCCGTGAGCATAAAAAATCTTCAAATAAATAGTATTAATAATAATTAGTTTCCAGCAAATTATTCTGC
This sequence comes from Callyntrura sp. NNG-2020, assembly GCA_027744055.1. Lineage (NCBI taxonomy): Eukaryota > Metazoa > Arthropoda > Collembola > Entomobryomorpha > Paronellidae > Callyntrura > Callyntrura sp. NNG-2020. The sequence continues at coordinate 21,497 of JAHZNE010006233.1, forward strand.
TTCGTCAACACCAACTCTGGTTGTACAAGCGAGATTATTGAACGTTTTGTATTTGGCTCCCGTTACACTACATCGTAGTTTAATTTTGAATTTGAAAGCTGTGTGCTCCTCGTTCTACATTAATTTGATATACTATTGTGAACGTGTATAGATAACGGAATACTATCATATTACATTGTTTTTCACTTTTTGCCTCTCAAATTACCGTCAGCATTAGAATTTATCATTTGTCAAAGCAATTTAATTAAATTTTGAGAGTGGTGGATCATACAGAAATACAATCAGAGTTCAACAACCGGTTTCAGGCTATTATCAGATTCACCTGGAAAATTAATACTGGTAAGACCCATTTACTTCATTCTGTATTAACTGAATTTATTTAGCACTTTAATATGCTTCATACATCGTCCATCTTACATTACAATGCAAATATTACACTGATATTGTAATAATCTGCTAGGAGAGTGTATAAATACTACATATATTGTCAAACATGAATTCAGCATGTTTATCATGCATTTTTCGTTGCAAAATAACATATTATCTACGTATTCCATACATACTACCCTGTACCCTCACCCCCAGTATATCAAACTGCCTTACGTTGTTCATTGTTCCATTGTTAGGGGCAGGTAGATTTGGTTTGTAGGGTAGTTTTCTTTTTACGTTCCTGTGATTCAGTCAAACTTTAATGTTCACTAATTGTTTAAACTCCAATTTATGCGGCTAGCCACTTATTAAAATGTTATTTCGTCTGTTTATTTTTCACAAAACTAGTCAACAAGTATTATTTTCAAAGAAAAAGTTGAATTTTTCGCTACCCGAAACCCAGACACGAATTTAAACTTTCGAGGTCTCATTATTTTACCAGACAACATTATAATGAGAAGAATAACTGCCATATATGTGTGCGCAATCGTGCGTCACTATAACCTTTTCACGTTACCCCATGTATATATATTTCTATATCTAAAACACTTCTATCAGGTATGAATGAGATGCTGTCTATTAGATATTTTGCATGGTTTACTTCCCAAAAATATATAATCGAGAAAAATTGAAGATGAATTTGTTGACAAAATGAGGTGTCTTGCAATAATATCTTCAGCTTTCAAGTAATCCAAAGTGAATTAGCAATCTAAAAAAATACCGGCATTAACGGTCTTAACTCAACTGTTCATAGATTAATTAAATACTTACAATTCATTTAAATTACTTATAATGAGCAAAATTAAAACATAAAATTACACAGACCGTTTTCTAAGAAAAACTGTATCCATTTATGCCAGTGAAAACCGAAAATGTCGTATATGCTGCTTTCAAGTAGGTCCGGTTTTTATTCCATTCTTTATAAACATTTCCACTTAACTGCCAGTGCCAAGACAGTGAAAATACATTTTCCGAAACTCCAGCTGAAATGTTATAATTTTTAAGAGGAACCTCATGTTTTCAAGAGAAATTGCATCTTTGTAAAAGACACATTCTTCCCATTCAACAAGACAACTTTCACCGACGTCACGCACGTAGAGGGTAAGCCTTTTCAGGCAAATGTAATACATTCACATGTCTTGAAATGGTAATAGATAACGTATGTACGAATTTCTCAGGAACCAATCATAAAGTAATACCGAGTAAGGTATCATACACAATGGACGCAAGACATTATTATTGTTGTAATTGTTGTAAATCCCCAACATGTCAACACTGAAATGCAAACAAACATTTCATGAAAGCTCAAGTGGCTTCTATAAAAAACTCAAGGGTAAAAGTTCCGCGAACGAATCTACTAAGAAGCACTTACATTATGAGAATTTGTTGTGAACATTCAATTCAGGTTCCGAAACTTTAGCAATCCAAAATAATACATATTATATTCTATTGAAGCAGTTCCAAAAAATAGAACTTTTAGTAATACATATCATATCAATTCAATTTCTATTTATCCAAAAATGACTAACGAATAAGTCTCTTAAAGTCCCGTTAGTTCAGTTATAAATCATAAATTACGTAAAATAAATATTGAATTCGAATTCTCCTGTCTATTATTTGCTGCATTGCATCTCATTTTCAAACTTCAACATGTTTTACTATAATTTGATTAGCATATATACAAAATTTTAAGTTTGCGTTTTACACACTTTATGCATAACATAATTGACTTACGCTTACAGTACGGACAGGTGAGAAATGCAAAATTATACTACTTAATTTTTATTAGTACATTAATCTGTCATCGGAAACCTCATTAAACGGGTAAAAACATACAAGCTTGTGAAATGTTGATAACAGTGTCAACTGTACACGTTGAAACAATTTTCGATAGTTAATGCTTAGATGAAAGATTTACATTTACTGTAATGGCTAATGGCTATAATAAAAGAATCCTTTACTTCATCAATCTCACCAAGACACGTACTATTACTATCCATTGTCCATGTAATTTAGTTTTTATTTTGCCATGTTTTCGTTAGCTAATGGACCTAATAACAGATAAACATATGAAATGATGTTTGCTGTTAGCGCTTGGTGAGACATTCCTCTTATTTTATACCAAAATTCTCTCTCATAATACGGTCAACGGTATTTCCCAATTCATGTTACGTTGTTTTAACGTTTGTTTGTACGACAAATACAAATTATTTATGAAGCATTTGAGTTCTACACTGTGACTGGGTTGTTCTCACGCACAGGGGAAATTCAATGGTAGTTTGTTTGCCGTTGTATTCCTCTATCTGCCCCCCAAACCTAAACATATTCATCCAGGATTTGCGTAACCTCGAGATCCAGAAACAAAAAACTTTGTAGAACACAAGGCTGCAGGAAAAGGGGGGATGGGGTGGATAGTCGTACCATATAATGAATTGGGTTCCTCCCTCTTTCCAATCCCTCTGAATTAAAATGGCCCAAACATAGGGGATTTGTTCCCCTCATCTCCCCTGTACCGGCACCTATGAAACATTCAAAGATGTCTCCAAAAACTAAATTTATGGTATATAATAAAACTTTTGAGAAGCAACTTTCTAGTAGGAACAGTTACGTGGTCATTTGTCTATATGACTTTGGTAGATGTATTTTGCCAGAACTCGCTCTATCCTCAAATTATCTGATCGTTAAAAGTTATAGCCTACCTGTATCTCCCGCATTGTAGGTGTCACTCAATGGTCAGGTATTTAAAAGGCAATCACTCCAATGATTCAAGAGATAAAACTTTAAATACGAACAGTAAGGTTTGAGTGAGGAACTTACGGAGCAAAAATAGTTTGTCGTCCGTGGGGTCTGAACAACTAAACGTGGGGTTTAAAAAATAACACGTACGCACTTCATTTTAGACCTCTGGGTTTTGCTGAAATTTGAAGAATTTTACGCAGAAATGATAAATTGTAGTCTTCTACAAAAAATTAAAACGTAAACTGTGAAATTTAGTTGAAATACCTCAAGTAAACACGCCAAATCTTCACAGTGCTTGTTTATAAGTTTGTATAACAATTTCATAACAATTTAGAAAGTTCATGCGAATGACTGTGCAGGTGTGTTTACTTGTTAGTAAGATGTTACACACATTGTAAGTCAGCATGTTTGCTAAGTTTTCTCACAATCTGTACACAGCTTTCATGCACCTGTGTTCTTATAGGGTCTCGAAAGGTTTCTTCATACCACTTACATGATTGATTGGTTGATTCCTCGGATAATAAAAATTCAATTTTCCTTGCTTATTTTGCACAAATGTATTTTTTATGTTGAACATTTTCTATGCATAGGCAATTAGGGTGAAAGCTTAAAACTTTTTTCCGTGTTTTCGGAAAGTTTCTAGAAATAACATGTATGCCGATACTCCAAAAGGCCCACGTATTCCATACTCATGAAAATATCATTTGATCAGCCGCAGTCACTTGTAAAGGATACTTTGGAGTCTCCAAACATTAATAATACATCAAAGAAAACCTGAGCAAAACATACACACATGGCGTTATAGTTTGAAGTTAGAAAAAGTATGAAACTCTCAAAAAGATCACTTTCAATTCCACGATAGTTTGATCATTTGGTAAAATATGTATAGTTCAATATCATTCTACTCTTTCACATAGCCCACGCGAAGTTGAATTGTGCCATATTCATACAGCACCCCTGGTACAACTGAATTACGTACGAAAGATGACGAGGTCGCATGTGAAGAGGTGATGTAACCATTAACTTAAGCTGTAACGTACGGGTTGAAGGGATCAGTTCCCGAGCATCTCACACAAGCTATTTTTACGTATAACTTGATGAGCTGACTCATCACAGTTTTAACCACACAAGATTGGGGAGTTTGTTAAAAAGTTGCAACAAAGAGGAGAATTCTACGGTTTGGTTAAGTTACTCAAGCCATCAGTCTTAATGCTATTTTTGTTCTTTAACATTTGAAAAGTTGCAGGATTCTTCAAACTTCCAACTAACTGCTTCTATCATTATCCAATCCCATCTCAGTCACTCAAAGAGTTATTTGTACCATCTTGGCCGTAACCCGTTTCTCCACTTTCATTATCAGCGCCCTGACTTAATAATCATCAGTGTCATCAACAACAGCCACCAGACCAGACAATTTTACCTATTTTGAAGACTGCAAGTCAAATTACGTTTGAGTACGTTAGGAAGAAATAGATACAGAGATAATTCACGCCAGCACCAACTTGAGACAACGTGAGCCCTTCCGTGTGAAAACTGAATGCTCTCCCTCTTAGAGCATCCTAAAGCAAGTTAAAGTAAGTAATCAAATGAGGTGCTCCAATGTTTCTCCATTTCCCAGTAGATTTGCCATCTGAAAGTAAAGTATTACCACACTCCCTCCTCGCTCCTTTCTCTGTGAAAAAGTTGAACTAAACAAGTCGACTCGTCAAGCTTTAATAATTGCCGAAGAGAATGATGAGTACAAAAGTTACTTGTAGCGTTACTCCTACAAGCATTACGGCGCACTTACATGTTCCAGCTATCCTAGTACTTTGAAAATTCTTGACTTTACCCAGTTTACCCTGGAAGAAGAAGAAAGTTTGCTTCAATTTAGTCAACTGTACACTATCTAAAGTATTACGTGTAGACGATCTATGCAAAAGGCACTTTTCAGACAGACAGCAGGCACTTTTGGAAGGACTTGGAATTTAAAAAAAACGTACATACGAGAAATATCTGCCACGTTTCGTGCTTTTCGGCAATATTCATTCAAAAAACGTCACTCACTTTCGTCCCGTTTTTACAACGTAAATAAAAAGTAACCGGCAATATCTACCCTTTACGGTACATCGCATTGCAACATCATCGTACAGGAAGAAAAGAAACCTACAACGGCACAACAGAAACTGTAGCGGCTGCAGTTGACGGTTTTAGAAACAAGGAGATCTACATGGTGTCTTCTGCTGCTGTGAGGATCTAGTGGTGGTACCTGGTTTTGTTTTCTTGCAAAAAGGGCACAGGTTGGAATTGACTGCGGTAAAGTGTGAATGTAAAACGATTTCTAGTAGCTTTACCAGTCGTCGTTGAGCGTGGGGGTCTTTTCAAGCCCTTGTCAGTAACGCGACAAGAGGATAAATTACTGGAAGAAAGTGCTAAATATTACATTAGTCGACAGAAAATGGTGGCCGTCAAATCATTGTGGGTACTTCTTAAAAGTTTTTCCACGAATTTCTCCTTTAAACGTGACAATGGAGTAAGAGTTCCCGGTAAGTCACTCTTTTATATTTTTTTATTTCACATAAATATTTAGAAAAATATGAAACTTTTATGTTAGGAAAGCCTTTATCTTCCCCTAAAATATTTTCGTATTACCTTGTTATTGTATGAGTAGGCGGATAAGAATGGCGAGTTTGTTGTTTGCAAGTTAGAAGCTGTGGGTTGGTATTTGACATACCGCAAGATACGTACATGTTGTATCAACTATTAATATCTACATAATCGTTACTTGTCGCATGGACCATATGGCTACTCTGGTAGATGACACATTTATATTGCTCACGACAGCATAAATATTCCATATAAAGTGTATCATTCATTGTTTGCTACTGCAAAGACGGGATGTTTATGCTGGCGATGACAATGACGAAATGTGTTGTTTCTGACGTGTGACGCGCACTTTAGTCTCAGATGGAGTGGAATATGTATATAAAAAAGATCAAGCGAGTACATATATGTCAGTGTGTAGCGGTTTTAGAGAAACGGAAACGGATGTAAGAGAACAGCGATGGTTGAGCTCACGTCATCATGAGAAAAGGAAGATTGAAGCAAGTTGTCGACCTGGAAGAAAATTCTGTTTTTGTACCTATTAGGAAATTCACGAAAAAATGTTCTGCGTGCCACCAGATCAAAAAGCTTGTACGGGGGTAGTAAACTCTACGAGAAATAGAAAGTCTCTGGAAGAATTAGTCAAAATAAAAAGGGCTAACCTGAGCTTTCAGAAAGTTGAAGAAGGTTTCATGTAAGGATTGATGAGTTTGGGTGAAAATAGGTTTTCCAGAAATAAAATTAAAAGATGCCTTTCGTAGGTACATCCCCCAACAAAGGTGGCTTACAAGAAACCACCACACCAAATAAAAGTTTGAAGGACAAAAACGTGGAGGGGGATCACGATGTGGCAAAGGAAGTATTTTGAGGAAAGACTATTAGTTATACGGACGGATGTAATGTAACCAGGTAGGCAGGTAAATACGGACGTAGTATGTAGGTAATATCGTAAGTGCAAAGCGAATCGAGATATATATACGATATATATATATATAAATTATATGCATTTCGAGTACTACTGGAAAAAAGTGGAAAGTGAAATGATGCCCTGGAGAAAAGCAATCCAAAGGAAAATTTACATCAGTTGGGACGTGTGTATTATGCATGTAAAGTGAAAATTATTAATAATTTCATCTACCACCATTAATATTTTTAATATTCATACGAATACTCATGGTAGTCTGTTCCGTTTTATAGCTTTGGGTTGGAATTTGGTACCGTATGGTGAAAAAGGAACATGCACTACACACAAGATACAACATGATTGTGTTATGTAATGTGTATGCTATTTTGGGTCCAAATGGGTTTTCTCCATTTGTTGTGTATCCAGTGTTGGCGCTCCTTTCTTCCTAAAAAAAGTAATATTTTCTACTCTGAAAGTATCATCACATGGACGAGTATTAATTGAAGTATAGCACCAATATATACGACCAGCTATTTAGAAAGGATTTAAAGTGTGCATGATTTATGTATATACACGCTAAGATCGCCATTTACTTACTTTTAGATAGAACCAACATTAAATATTCTCCACTCCAGTAGTGTGTTACAGATGCGCAGGGAAATATATACGATGATGACTTTGTATCCGAGTATCATATCCGTCTATTTTTCATTTTCTATGTACAGATCATAAGCCTGATAAACGAATTCGTTATAACCGGTTGAGACCCCAGTGGCACAGGCCATACTATCCTTCTGCGGATCCCGAAATTGCGAGAGGAAGTGGAAGCACACCCGGCAGCTCGGCAAGTTTTAACTCATCAAAATCATATCAAGATTATCTGAATGGAAATGGGGGAGACGATGCCGAGAATAAATTTGGCGGTAGAAAAGGTGGTGGTGGGGAGAACGCAACCTGCAACAAGGATTTCGAGAATTTCATTAATTCCGACAGTGACTACGAGGATGGCGACAGTGACGCGGAAGATTTTGATGATGACTTCACTACCACAGATGAAGACGAGGACTCAGATCTAGGTAAAAAAACGGGCCTTCTTTCAAACTGTGATAATTTCATACCAAATGCTGTAGTGTTAGGTTTGCTTTTAAATGTTAAAAGAATCTCCAGGGACGGTTCACGGCAAAAGTGTTATTTTGAAATTGTGAAAGTGGTGAGGAATTAATGCGACAGTTACATACATTATTCCATTATTCCTGTCAGCTCGGAGTGGACTAACGGACAGTGTAAAGCAAAATGCTAAACGTCAAAACAAAAATTCATAAACCCAACGACTTTTTAGATTTTATTTATTAAAGACCAAAGCAAAATGTATGTATGTACTGGCACATGCGGTTTTAATTTAAATTATCAAACTTTTCGACTTCAAAACATTGCCAATTCCTGGAAGGTCCACAGAAAAACTTAAATAGCATTCTGCTATATTCCATAATAATTAATCACTACCTACCCTCATGTGTGGTGTAGAACTACCTATGTACAACCACCGTCATACCGCCTACCCTTATGTGTTCAATAGTGGAACAATACCATATACAATGCACTATTAAATCCACTGGGAAAGCTTGCCGTATTAAATGCAAGCACAATTGATGCTACTGATACATTGCGCAATTTTTGGGGTTTCCTTAAAGAATAGTACAAGCAGACCATCATAATTACGTTTTGCATGGATATCCAGAATGTTAAATTTCCGAGCTTTTTACTGTATCCGTTCAAAAATAACAAAAGCGTCTCTTTTACCCAACAAGTGGAAATTGTGGATGAAAGAAGCTAAATGGGTCATATATCATAGAGATTTACCATAGCACATTTTGTTGTACAACAAACAGAGAGAGGGAGGGAGATAGAGAGAAAGTGCACGGCAAATCGTAGCGTGCGACCTCCCCTCATTTATTACCGTAATCATCATTAAACTCGTTGCAGGCAAGTCCTTTTGTGTATTTTTCAAAAGTTCAAAAGTTCCTTTCTAGCAAACTCCCAAGTTCCTCTCGGAATCTGGTGCTTGTAGTAAGTAAAGCGAAATAAAAAGTAAATATATAAAGAACCATCAACATCACCACCTTTCGCTCACTTCCATCCAGCTCTACATTATCGGAGCAGGGAATATCGCAGCGGTTTAAAGGGATTCGTATGACTTCCATTTTGGAGAAGGATGTTGTTGAGGGAGGCATGACTGCGCCCCTTCTCTCCCCACTCACTTTCCCTCTCTTTTACCACAGCTTAAAGCACCACTGTGATGAAATTAACGATATAAAAGTCAAATGAAGAGACTCTTTAGTCACCAGTCAGAGAGAAGTAATCAGGAACGGTGTTTATAAAGTAAGACAACAAGAGTTGGGCTTTAACCACACACATTATTATAGGTAGGTATACACATGTTCAAACAAATAAAAGCATCCCGCCATACCATTCTGCGTGCACACGGACACACATTTATTTTTTGAATTGTCATTTCAAAAGGGGAATTGCATGCCTATTTCATTTAAAATGCGTACATATATGCATTCCTCCATTCGTACAAACAAACAGACAAAAAACATGCATTCTTTCTCACATTCCATTTTAAAAGCAATCCAAGATACGTTCCCACTCACTGTAAGAGTCAAAATGCCATTTTTGTGCAAATAGAAGATACGGTTTTAAAAAGAGCCTTGACGCTATGCATACTGACTACCGACTGTGTGGGAATATACAAATATATACATATGTATATGCGTATAATATTACAATCTCTCTACAATTGAAAGTGCTTTAGAGATGGTACGGCACTGCTTGAGAACCATCAAGCATGAGTGGATTCTTGGACGTGACAAGTATTTCAACAACAGTAGCAGCAGCAGATGTGGAAGCGAAAGAACTTACGATAATGCATACATCCATATAAGAACATAAAACACAAAAACACAGCTCCAAATGGCAATGGCTGTTGCGTACGATTGTTCTTTCGTGGAAGACGTTCTTTCAAAACATTTTCCATTCAACGGTCTCTGTCTTTTTCATGCACAAAATGACGGGGCCCTCTAGGTGTGGTTGTTTATGATAAAAACGAAGCTGATTTTGTTCTATTTTTCGTTCGTTTCACTGTATTTTTTCAATTCTTTTAGAAAACATCCGAACCAGAGAAAGCCGATTGTTTTTCGTTTGCTTGTCGTTCCACATGCATGGGTCTATTATTATTACACTACACCAGTCTCGAATGAAATTTAGAACTATGCAGAGGCTCGCGCTTCATGTCATATTGAAATGCTTCATTTCGTGCTGAAACCCAATAAAACTTACCTAATTATGAAAGGTAGGCACATTACGTACTCTAATGTTTCTAACAACAAGGTTATTACAAACCCGCATTCAACTTTTGTAACTCCGCCTCACACACACTGAAACCGTTTGAGTCCTGTAGAGACTAATAGAGAGTGAATCATCATCAAGCAACTAAAGAGGCAGTTCAGTTTACATGCTGAAAGCTGAAGCAGTATTTTTACTACCCAGAAAAAAACAATAAGGAAACAACTTTTACGAAACCAAACACAAGTACGTGTAATACACTCAAAGTTTCATATTGCCCAGAGACAAGCTACTATCAATTGTCTACTTAGCGGGGAAGGTATATTACTCTGCTGTTGGGGAGAAATGTTAATGACGTACGTGCTGATAATGATGTTCATGATGATCGTTGCCGCTGGCTGAAAGTCCTTAATAAACTTGTGTCGCGAACACACTTTATATATAATCCACTAACGAATACAGATTGAGGGTTTAATTGGGCTGAAGAAATGAGGGGGCAACGTGAAACCGTGAAGGGAGCGGAGAAAGCAGGAAAGCTGGAGCTGCATATTTTAACCGTTTCTGTTGACTCCTTCCATTTTTGTGTCGTGTCAGACAACAATGAAGCTTAGATTATAAAAATGCTGTGTTCGTTTATTTTTATGACATATTATAGACAAGATGGCTATTGGGCTTCTCTCTGTAGATGTATAAAAAAGATTATAAATATAGAACAGTTTATCTAGAGTGAACCATGTAACCTGCTGAGTGAAGTTTCAACTCCTTTGATTTTCTTATTTTCTAAAAGAAAAATATTGTACGAGACAGCGTGTAAAACACTAGTTTGGCGCAGAAGATCATGAAGGAAGACGCTCAAGGTGAACAGGTCCTACATTAAAATTGAAGATGATTGCTTCCACTTTGATGATGATGATGTTGATGATGATGATAATGACGACGATGGCGACGACGTAAATGTGTAATGTGGTTGGCAGTGGTAGTGAGTGAGGCTGTTACCGTTGATTGTTTAATCTTTTCGCGATACAACTTCATGCTGCGATGTTCCCCATCGACAGATGCTTACAATAGCAAGGAGCATAAAAAGTTTCCCACATATTACCACCGTTCTTCGTGAAAGACAAAACAATTCAAAACATTCGCGGTAACCGCTGATACATACATCTACAATGAGTATATGCCCTTCATGCATGAAATTTCCAATCTTTTCTCATTTTTTTCCCAAAAAACTTTCACTTTGAAAACTATGATGCTTATATAATTTTTAAAGTACGTGGTATACACATATAGGTATAGTTTTACTTTGTGTACAAAGTAAAAGGAAAACAATGAAACGTTGTTGGTTGCACACGCCGAGTGTACACAAACAGTGCACATAAGTAAACCAGCTTAAACTTTGAGCTCCTAAACCCATCTTTTAAGCAGAATTAAGAGAAGAAACAGGGCAACACGAGGGAAAATATTAAGACGTGCACGGTCAAAACATTTGTTGTCAGAGATGGCACGGAAAAGATGCCTACCTGCGCACTCACAGGGATATAAATATACGTGTACGTACAAGTATGTTGCTGCTCAGTGCTCAGTGTTCGTCCTTCTTCTAAAATTCCTTCCATGTTCCATTTTTAAAGCGTGTGTCAAAGGTGCAGGAGAATTTATATCTAATACTATTATTCTACTCCTACTCCTGTTTCCCTGTTTGATTTACTACTTGCGTACCCCAATAAAGTGCGATAGGACCACAGGAAACGACCTAATGTGTTTTCTTCATGTACAACTTGTGTAGTAGTGGTAGTGTTCAAAATCCAACTACTACTTCTAATAGCTAAAGACGTAGTTATTTACTACCACCGTCAAATACCATCAGAGTCATCATCGGAAGCCCCACCGATTCCTATTTACTTCTTAGATACCTACATTTCTCGGAGCACAGTTTAATAATAACCATCCGTACACTTAATACTTTCCAACTTCCCTTGTTCTCCATCTCAAAGCAAATCCCTACTTCGTTTCGTCCATTTTTTACTTGAGATTTTTCCTTCTTTGGCGGAGAAATGTAATTTAATCCCGTTCTAAGCTCTTGTGCCACTCCTTTATTCTTCTCCTTTGTGTCCCTCGTACATATTATATAATAATATCTGTGCTCCGGCTGTGGTGATTTGGATACTTTTCATACAATAGGCACACAGTTATAGGAGTAACTTGGCGATCGTATTCTTCTAGGCAACCTCTCTCCTCTCTATTCCGGTCTTATCTTTTTCACAGTGCCCTTCAGCGTGAAATTATGCCTTTCTGTAGATATATACGTGCTATATACACTTCTATTAAATATTGTATACTACATGCATTGTAATAATCACATTTCTCAATTCACTTATTTTCCCTAAATTATATGTACGAAACCGAGAGCTACACACAATCTCATTTCCCCCCTTGTTTTTCTTTCATATTTTGTTCGCTCTTGTCGTATATATATCGAGTATTAAAATATAATATGCTGACGATGATGGAAGCGAAAAAATTAAGGCACAAGGCAAAGGAAGAAAGTAGAGGACCGTATAATAACGAAAAAGAGCTTATAAATGGGAAAATCTTTGTCATGCAGAACATATACTTAATTATGCAGAGACACAAATTATTGGTGCAGAAATCGGTAAAAACTTCTGCATAAGTTAGGCACCAAACT